>AP028424.1:25468667-25603162 GCA_036509395.1 Antheraea yamamai
CCGCACCCCCAACAGGTGCGAGAAGAATGCGTCGGCTCGGCAAAACATATCTAGGTGACCAACTCCATAAGCCATTTACATTTTAAAACTTACACGAATTGATCTTGTATACCAACACATATCTGACAGGGCAATTGACGTAATATGTAATGGTATTATATCCTTACATGCTTCTTACATCTAAATTATTCTGTAACAGCAGAACAAAATAATAATAATCGATAATGGTTAGCACAACTCTATTATCAACTCAGGATTTCAAACTACGCATAGGTAAAGGTGTTTCAAACTTATCGAATTTTTGCTCTTTCCACTTTCTTACTGTAAACTTTTATATTCGGCCGCTTGTGGGCTTTCCTTGATGACACAATTCTAATGGAATTATCCATGGGAACTGTCTAAATAATAAAAAGAAACAATAAAAAGCTGGACGTGTGTGATGCTACTGTCACAGACTTTACGTCGACTGACGACCATGTTGAGCAAACGCAATTCACCGATTGGTTCTCATGGACTTAACTACATTTGAAAAATAGTGTATCATGGATCTATCTAACTTTGATAAAATATTATGATTTTGACGATTTATTTCTTAAAAACAAAGAGGATTTATACATATCTGATAAAATCGTTTCAATGATTTTTTTTCCTTTTCTTTTGCTACCAAAATCGTAAAAATCACGGAATTGGATTTATCCGAGTTTGAAGTTAAGGATCTCAATTATGAAATTTAAGAAAGAGGGGCATTTAGGGGTTGGGGGAGGGGCGGTGGGTAGGTTAGGGTTGGGGGAGGGGCGGCGGTTAGGTTAGGGTTGGGGGAGGAATGGTATTCCGGCGCTCTCACTAACCGAACAAAACGCAACAATGCAAGCATTGTTACTTCACGTCGGTTTCCTGTGTTAGGGTGGTAGTACCTCGGACGAGCTGACCCATTCATGCTGAAAGCTTCTTCTTCTTTTTTCTTTTTTTTTTCTTCAGCGTGGCGTTACCACCTACAAAAATAAAATACGAATAATGAAAGCAGGCATAAACAGCGGTGAATGTTGATATATGCAACAACAAACAGCAACCGTCGTCCGATACACAAAACCGCCACGAAGTTAGCCACTAGGCAAGACCACAAAATTCACCACACCGCAGCATGTTGCTATGAATTTGAAATCACATTCTAACACGAACAGTTGTCTCGTATTTACCAGTCAATCCGAAGTCCATACTCCATAATACTTCAAATACGCCGCATTTTATATGGAATTTTATAACACAAATAAATATTTACAGAATACAGTGTAATTGTCATATCGTGTATTATAAAAAGATTTCTTTGACGTCTTATGTGATGTGCAAATTCCATATTTACAAAATTCAAAGGCCATATTTTTATAATGTTTATTATTATTTTGATAGGTGTATTGGTTGTTATCTCTTAAATAATCTATCAAAATATTCTACTGCGAAGTGCTGAATATAGAATATTAAAAACATCAAATATACTTTGTGAATACTTCTGTTTCTTATATACGTTTGAATAGAATTATATTAATTTAGCTTTCAAAGCCTAGATATATATTAGGTCTTTACCTATGAAATTGCCGTTTTGTATGAAAAAATTTAAACAATTTTTTTTCATGTATTTTTTATTTATATTAATCGAAGTAATCACCCATGCAACAATGCATCTTTGCCAACGCAGTGGCAGTTTATTGATGCCCTTTTTAAAGAAATCAGATGAACGGGAGGCAACAAATTCTTCAAAGGCATTTTGTACTGCCTCTCGGGTATTGAATTTTTTTCCCGCCAAGGAGTTATCCAAATTCTGGAAAAAGTAGTAGGCTGTAGGCGCAAGGTCTGGTGAGTAGGGCGGATGACGGAGAACTTCCAACCCCAGTTCTTGCAACTTGGAGACCGTCTGCTGTGCAGTATGAGGTCGCGCGTTGTCGTGCAGGAGCAGCGGAGACGAGCGATTGACCAATGCTGGTTGGAGATGTGCCAGCTTCTCCATCATTGTGTTCAGTTCTTCACAGTACACATGCAGTAATGCTCACCCCGTTTGGTAAGAAGCTGTGATGAATCACACCGGCGCTAGACCACCAAACAGTGACCATCACTTTTCTAGGGGTAAGTTTTCGTTTAGGGCATTGTTTAGGTGCTGAACCAGGATCCAACCAACTTACTGAGCACTTGCGGTTATCAAACAGAATCCATTTTTCATCGCAGGTAACAATGCGGTTAAAATTCCTTCATTTGTGTGTCTGTTGAGCAGTGCAAGGCACGTCTCGACGCGTACTTCGCGCTGGCGATCACTGAGTTCGAGGGGCAACCATTTGTTAAGCTTTTTTACCTTGCCAATTTGACGCAAATGGACAAATATTGTTTTGACGCTAACGTCGAAAGCTGCTGCTAATTCAGCCGTAGATTGTGTATCATCAGCTTCCACAATCGCCTTTAATTCGTCATTGTCGACCAAAGTCTTCGGACGACCGCGAGGTTCATTTTTCAGGTCGAAATTCCCAGAACGGAAGCGAGCAAACCAATAACAGGTGGTGCGTTGGTTTGTAGTGTTAGCTCCGTAAACGTCGTTGATGTTGCGTGCCGCTTGTGGCGCGTTGCTGCCACGACGGTACTCATATTCCATAATTACTCGAATTTTTAACGTATCCATGATGACAAAAGAGATTGAAATGCGATGAAAATGTAACACTAATCAATAAACAAATGACTACTTTTGGAAAAATAATTCCATGTTTTTAAAATAAAATTAATTTGAAATTAGAATTCTTAGCCAAATAAAAATTATTTTGATTTGAAATGGCCAATACTGCAGAACGGCAATTTCATAGGTAAAGACCTATTATTAATCTACAAGATGGTGTGAATTCGCTTGTAATTAAAATGTGGAAAACTAAAATTTATTAATTTGGACTTTTGGCGTGATTATCTATACTAATATTATAAAGAGGTAAAGTTTGTGAGTTTGTGGGTTTGTGACGTTGTGGCGTTGTAAGGGGTAATCTCAGGAACTACTGATCCAATTTGAATAATTCTTTCAGTGTTATATAGCTCATTCATCGAGAATAGTTATAGGCTATATATAATCACGCTAAGCTCAATAGGAGCGGAGCACAGATGAAAAATGTTTCAAAATCGAGATGATTTTTTTGAGAGCTTCTGCTGTGTGTCAGCGTCAGCCCAGAGTAGTAACTATTACTACGTGGACGAAGTCGCGGGCAGGGGCTATAATCTATATACTAATATTATAAAGAGGTAAAGTTTGTGACGTTGTGATGTTGTAGGGGGTAATCTCAGGAATTACTAAACCGATTTTGAAAATTTTTTTACCAATATAAAGCCACGTTATTTATGAGTGTCATGGGCTACATATCATCACGCTAAAACCAATAGGAGCGGAGCAACAATGAAAAATGTTTTAAAATCGGGGTATTTTTTTCCATTTGAGAGCTTCCGCTACGTCTTAGCCCAAAATAACTATTCCACGCGTGCGAAGTCGCGGGCAGAAGCTATTAACTAATTATATTATCTATAATCTATACTAATATTATAAAGAGGTAAAGTTTGTGAGGTTGTAGCGGGTAATATCTGGGGAGTCGGAGAAAAATGGTCGAACGAAAACGTTTCTTACGAACGCTGCCATAATTATGAGATATATATGATTGAGTTCTAGAGAAAAGTTGTAGTTTGATAATGCCTATTACCGCCCAACGAAGTGGGCACGGGTCAGCTAGTGTCTTATAAGTCGATGAACGCCGGCTGCACGCATGAAAAAGCATGGCTCATAGTCACGTTCCGCTTGAGCGCTCGGTGCACGCGGGAGCGCGGAACAAGCGATAGAGAGGTGCGATCGGCCTAAGCTTTCGGCTCTTTTTTCTCGATCTGACTACGCTATTGGCCTAGCAAGGCCTTAACATTTTCACTCGACTACTAGTGAGCGAGCACTCGGCCGATTTCCAAATCGACGTTCGGCTTGTGACGCATCTATCTATATATAGAACTAGCGGGCCCGGCAGACGTTGTCCCGCCCTGATTATAAAAAAATCCGTGACAAATTATATACCAAAACGTTCCTCATGAATCACTGTATGCACTGGCGAAAACCGCCTGAAAATCCGTTCAGTAGTTTTTGAGTATATCGCGAACAGACAGACAGACGCTGTAGGGGACTTTGTTTTATACTATGTAATGATATGAGAGTTACACTAAGATAGTAAAATAATCATTGTAAACGTTACTACTACGCTTGATGCATAAACAATAATAATGGCCGAAAACTGTGGAGGAAGTGAGAGAAGGCTTATTGTGTGAGAGAAACAGGAGACCGGCTTCGGTCTCATCCCTACTCCGTACTGTTTACTGGGACGTAACACCGGTATATTCTGGCAAATGAGTATTGATCTAGAAAAAGCGCGGAAAATTTAAAAAATCTAGCACTAAGTATAGCAGGAATAAACTGCTTTGATACTTTAATAAAAATGATTATTTTTTGTATAAAAATTTTAGCTTTGCCATAAGTTCAGGGAAATTTTAATCGAAATAGAGTGAAAAACATTCACAAAAGAGACGACGACTTGGTTTTAATTAGCTCTTTCTCTGGGTAACTTACCAAGTGATAACACTGGTCTGCAAAAAATTTTTATTTTACCTCATTGTTTTCATGCATGATGACGTTATGGTTGGCGCTCTAAATACGAAATGTAACATGCATATAAGTACAGCAGATAGATTTTAAGTACAATGTCCATTTCATTAAAAAAAGTATTATCAAAGTATCAACGATTACAAGAAAGTGAAGAAAGACTACGGTCTAAGTTCTACAGCGAAAAATGCTAATTTTACAGTCACAAGTTATAGAAATACCAGTATATTTATCTCATTAGGGTAATATAATTCAAGTTATTTTGTAGTTTTTTTTCTTTTCATAATTTCCATGGAAGTTTGTCGGCGAATAGACCAACAAAAGTCAGCAAGCATAGCTGCTGACTATTTTCCACTGTAGCGTCTTTAAATATGCGTACTATCCGTAGGAAGCCTTTCACCATGCTCATCTGATACGACAAAGAGATTTTCCGAAAAATCTACATGCGAGTCCAAAAAAATAATGATGAGTGAAATATTGCATCCCAAAGCTTTATAAGCAGAAAAAAGCTCTCGAATGTTTTGTCGGTAGTTGTGAGCTTTTGTATTAGGTACCAAGAGAATTATCACACACTTTTACAAAAGCCACCCATGCTTTTCTCAGCTTTGTTCAACTTTGAATTGAAAACGTTATCTGTCGTAGCTCTCTAAGAACAGTCTGTAGAATTCTTACAAGTGCGCGGCATTTCATAACCTAAAAATGAATGGAATTCAATAAAAAAATCTATTTTATGTTTATTATCTCTGTTCATAGAGAAATGGATAACCTACACATAAACTACTTTAAAAATATATACATATAGTATGAGTTTTGTGCAAAACTCACTAAAGTATTTGATCTATTAAAAGACAAGTTTTCAACGAAAGAGTTGTAAAATCACAGTAAATACTGTGCAGGCTCATATTATGTACTTCCATAGAAATAACTTTCCATACTTTCCTGCCTTCTCTTACGACAAAAACCTATTTCGTATGTATATATACGATGTGAATACAAATAAGAAAAAATTCAATTTATGATATTTTGAAAAAAAAACCATATCGAAAAATCTAGACGTGATAGAAAAAATCGGCTATCGGGAACAGATTCAGAGCATCAAAATCTTCATATTTATGACATAATTTTTTAAAGGAGGACTTTGTTGCAGACCAGTATAATTGATCAGTTATCGAGTGGGATGAAAAATGATTAATTACTAAAATGACTTTTAAAAAATAGGGGTTGGTGTTAAAAGGATGAAAATTTAGGGTTGTATGTATTTTGTAATGCCTCATTATAACAAAATAAAAATAAAAAAATTGTCCAAAAAATAAAAAAAATGTCAGGGGTGGACATCCCTTATCACTTAGGGGTATGAAAAATAGTAGCCGATTCTCAGACCTACTGAATATGCATATAAAATTTCATAAAAATCGGTCAAACCGTTTCAGAGGAGTACGGTACGTAACATTGTGACACGAGAATTTTATATATAAGAAGAAGATAATTCAATTCAATTCATAAAAGTATGCAATATTCTATCAATGTTTTCTTGTGACGTTATCACGTAAAATTATCTTCCGTAAACTCACTTTACAGACAACCATTTTTTTATAAATCCTAACTAATATTCTTCCTAACAATATCCTAATTCATAACTAATATTATATGTGAGTTTGTTTGTTAGGCTTTCAAGACGTAACTACTCAACTGATTATCATGAAATTTTGCATACACGTTGTCAGAAGTACAGGAATGGACATAAGGTACCTTTTGTCCAAAAAATTTTAATACTGAGGGGCAGGTGAAATCTACATTAATGCGAGAGAAGTCACGGGCAAAAGTTAGATATTAATAACAATTTAATCAAAATTATGCAGTAAGACATTAATTTCATATTTTTATTAATATGCATTTATATCAAATATTCGTTTGTTTTAACTTTTATGATAAATAAATAGAATCCTTTGAGAATTACACGCCATAAAAGTTTCAGAGATTAAACAACAACAATTAAAAAAAACTTAGATAAGTTGGATTTAGTAAAATATTAACATAATTTAAATACTAGAAACAGCAAAAAAATGGTCATTCCATGTTTCAGGCTTACTATGACCATAAACAGTTTTTTTGGTAATAGCGTTGGGTTTTATAACAAAGTCCCAAAATACGTTACCGATTTACCGGATAGTGAGTTCAAGCACCATGTCAAGCGGGTTTTAACGTCTAAAGGCTACTATAGGGCGGATCAAAATGTGAACCACGGTGACGTCTGGAAATGACGTCCCTCTCTGTGCATCCACTAAAAATATATGTAACTATCTATGTTTTGTAAAAATATATAACATAAAAAGATAAACCAGATCGAGTTTCTTGCCGGTTCTTCTCGATGACTGGGTTGTTTTCCGAACCGGTGATAGCTTTGATCTTCATAAGCACCTTTCAGGGCCAAAATATAATAAAGTATTTTTGATTTTTATTTTGAATTCATATAATTTGTCTGAAATTGTAAACAACTAAAATATAACAGATGAGTTAACTACAAATGATAATTAAGAAGTGCGAGTGATGGAGTAAGTACATCAGCGAAATTCCGATGTAACAGATCGACCCCGAATATTACCGACTTTTGAGTAATCGTGTATAAAGTGTGTCTCTATAAAGTCACTATAAGTTCCTATCCAAAACGGCTTTAGTAAGATGTTACCAAGTTTGATAAAGCAAACAGAGTAGCGCGGGCAGTCAACGTAAATCCCAAAAAAATATCCTTACCCTTACCTTATCCTACACTATGCAATCGACACCCATAAAGGCAGATTCAAGAAATGCTAAGAATTTCATTTATATATTCCTAACACGAGTTTTATTATGTTTTTTAAGGTTATGAAACACCACCAACGCCGAAGAGTGAAATCTTATCACACGACAGCTACAAGAAGCCTTCTCCAAAACCGTGTGTCTGTTTCCCGAAATATTTTTATAACCGATATCCCAAGGTATACAATCTCTTTTTATTTCACTTGATTAACTTTACACAATAATAACATCTGTGCGTGTGAAGAAACTTGTAAAAATCATTGTTGAAGTTTGAGAAGCATAACTAAATGTTGAAAAGTTTTCATATTTATCTGTTGAGCGGTAAATATTTATTTACCTAAATTTCTATATAAAATTATAAATGTTTATATATTATAGAATAGCTGTGTCCGCGACTTCGTCTGCGTGAAATATTATGTAAAAAAAACAGCGATAAATAAAGTCATCTAAATGTATTAAGTCCATTTATATATCTACTTTTCTCCCGATCTTAAGTCGCGACGTCATTAAAAGTACAATAACTTGTGATAGACAGAACCAATTTTAATGAAACAAAGACTAAATGTTACTCGAAGATATGCTTTTTATCAAAGAAGTTTTATTATGAACGCAGTATTTTAGTAGTGATGCGTATTCATTAGGCTGTGCCAAAAAAAGTCGATTTATTTTTTCTTGCTCTCACCCCAAAATATCATAGGATATATCCAATGAAAAATTATGCCCAAAGGACAGCTCTTAACTTCAATTTTAAGAGGTCCTCCAACGAACTTTAAATTTTCCCATACAAATAATATAAAGAATTTTTTTTTTAACATGTTTGTCACTTGCAAATTGAGAAGAACTTTTATTTTGTAAAAATAAAGGGATAGGTCTCATTAAGCGATGAATTATTAACAAAAGAATAATTGAGTCAAATGTCTATCTTTAATAATTAAATTTTCTTATTTATTGTTATTAATGTTATGGCAAATTCGTAAAGAACTTTTGTATAAAGAACTACAAAATTGCCATTAAGTTTTTATTCTATCTTTATAGTTTAGCCGCAAAAGATCAAAAATGCAAAACTATTAAAAATTCAAATTTGAAAGCTCCGAAGAAATTTAAATATTAAAGACAGAAATTTAAGTCAATGATTTTTTTGTTGATAATTTATCGCTTAATGAGACCTCTATCCATTCATTTTTACAAAATCAAATTTCTTCACAGTTTGAGTGACAAAACTGTTAAAAAAAGTTTTCCCTTTAATATTTACTTGTATGGGAAAATTTTAAGTTCGTTAGAGGACCTCTTAAAATTGAAATTACGAGCTGTCCTTTGGGCATAATTTTTGTTTGGATATATCCTATGATATTTTGGGGTGAGAGCAAGAAAAAAAAAATCGACTTTTTTTGGCACACCCTAGTATTCATACGAACAGACAGACAGAAATTTCTAAAATTGATTGAAATGTATTTTATTACTTATTCCTAGTTACCAGCAACATTTTTTTTACAAAATCTAAAAGTACAGACACGTTAGAATTACTTTCTTATTAAGTGTATAGATAGATATAGCTGTATATGTCTGTCCATTAGCGCACATATGAGTCGGACATCACTGAACCGATTTACATAATTATACGTATAGATCATTGACGTATTCTCCGAAAACCATTTCCACAGGCAACAGCTTCTTAGGAATACCTTTATTATCAGCTAAAAACTTAAGTGACATTGTAGACCCTGTGGTATTATATAACGTAATAAGTTCAACACTTTTCTTTAATCCATATAAATTGTTGCGCATCATAAAAATCATACGCTATATATACCTACTAATGTTTTAAATGCGAATGTGAGTTTGTTTGTCTGTACGCCTCAGCTACTACGCCTGTCTAAAAAAATTATATCCTCAACAGATATCTTCAATTTTTTGTACAACGGAAGCATATCCATTTATGTTGTAAAAGTATATTTATGTATATCCACTATTAATAAAATATAATCCCAACCTCCAATTATAATAAAATAGAACGGATTACTCTATTTCAGTTTATAATCGGAAAAACTAAGATATTTACTTCTGAATTTCCAAACATCGTGTGCACGGGAAGTACATCATTTCAAAATTGATAACGTATAAAAATTATAAACAATAGTTTTCAAGTCATAAAATATACGGAAATTGTAATAAAGTAATGTGTCGAAAAAGCAAAAAAAAAATGATGTGAAGCTGCGGGCATTTTCTAGCTTGTTATACTAGTAAATGATTACTATGAAACAAAGGTAGTAATTAAAATACCTATAATCAGTCGTTCCTCTAACAAATATTGTTTCCTTCGTTTATTCCATGTACCTAATGGTAAATCCATGTTATAAACGTACCATTCGGTCGAGGAAGGGAGGTAGGCGAATCTCCCTAAATGAACACCCATCATGCTACATCGTAATAATTCTTAAGCTCTCTTTTGTAGGATCGATTCGGTATCTATTTACCTCGGAACGTTCGCTTCAGTAACAAAAATATAACTACGACACCGGCGATATCAATAGAAGACTTGGATAAGGAACAAGATGATGGTAAGGCGGCGGAGACAAAGTCCATGGCAAGCAACAGATCGGCTGTCTCGGCTAAAAGTACCACTAACTAAGATACTACCACATTTACACCTTTGACACATGCTATTATACATCAGTCCGCGTCAAACTTTTTGGCCGCTCTGAATATAGCTGTAAGTTCTGTCTGTCATAGTACAACACTCAAGAGGTTATTTCAAAACAAAGTCAAAGTGTATAGTGTAGTAGTGTAGGAATTTAAATTCGGCATTTATTAATCTTTAAGTTGTCTCGATGTTATACGTACAATATAATATGTTTTTAATAAAGATTCAAGTAGATATTTATTTCCCTATTACATTAAATAAAAATGATGTGGTAGTATAATCACCACGTTGCTAATTTCAGAAGACTTTATATGTGAAATAAAGATATGACTCCAATTGGGTAGTTTTATAAACGCTTTTACAGATAATTTACGAAAACTTAACATTTTACATACAACTTTACATTTACGAAAATTTGAATTGAGCGGGCATATACATATATAGGAGATATATTTGCAAAAAAATACAGATAAAAATGACCACTGTATGTAAATCGCTATAATAGTGTTATTGTAGATGAAACACATTGGTAGTAAATAAATAATTCATAATAAACATTTATTTATAACGGAGCAACAGTTTCCATGAAAATATCATTTTTCGAAATGGATGGCCTCTCTAAAAATAACAAATTACAATAAAGAGAAAAAATAACGAAAATAATAAATATCAACAAGAAAAAGGAAAGAACGCGAATAACAATAATATGTGATTGACAATAACGACATTATTATGGATGCGATTGTACTGCAACTAGGACGCACACTAAAACAAGTGTCGGAATATGTACAATAGGGGGTGAGGACCATGCCCTCACCTCTTCGTGTCCCTCTTATACCTAAATTTATATTCTGCGCACCTACTTCAGAGCGGTCAAAAAGTTTGACGTGGTCTATACATTTATTGTCTACTAACTTATTTACGCTTGATAAATGGAGTACGAAACTAAAATATATCAAATAGCAAAAAACATGTAAAACAAGCATTTTAAACACTTGACATTTTGTATTTTTTTTGTTATAATGTAACAACCTCAAATTATGCCATTAATTAATCAAACAATTATATAATACGAAACGGTCGATATGTATTAAATTTAAGTCGAAAATTAAATAATGTTTTAGCCAACGCCATAGTTTTTCTTTGTTCTATTACGTATTCCTTTTTTATCGTAACCGTAACTCAGAATAATGCTTGATATTTTTATCAATTCTGTATAGACTCCAGTCCACTATACAAAGGTGTTCAAAGCTTATTACTTCGGTTAGGACTTAGTATAAATCTGAAAGAAGATTTAACATATTTATATGTAACAAACGATTTTATATGTTGTTAAATATCGACACCTTTCACCAATAGATGTGATATATATATATATATATATATATATATATGTTGTATGTATTGAAATACATATAGCGAGATGAGAATAGCATTCCGTCACATTACTTATTGAAAAGCCTTGCAAGGGGAAATTTGGAAGTGAATTGTAAAAAAGCGAATTCAGAGTTATTAAAGTCTATTTTCAGTTTTGTACACACAGCTATAGGATAATATGTTGTGTGTTGTATATGAAACATGTTTTCATATAATGGCAAAATAATAAACAATTGCTTCGAAATATTCTATGTTACTTTAATATAACAGGGGTGTAACAGGGTTTAATATGTTACTCAGAAGTAACGTGGATTCTATTGGTAAAAAAATTTTCAAAATCGGTTTAGTAGATTCAGATATCTGACTGATATCCTCACTAACTCACAAACTTTACCTCTTTCTAATATTAGTATAGATGTATTGTGTTTGTGAACTGTTGTCTTCGAATAATAAAAATAGGTAAATAGACTAACGATCCATTTATTTTTACAGTATGTATTTATATTTTGGTGGAAGCGGTACGTTTATTTTGTGTATTTTCACATTCCGATACCCGCCTTTGTAAAAGTAAAAATCAGTTGCCGAATGTATGTCAGTGCATCTTTTTAAAGACTGCTAGAATGTTTTTCGATCTAGATTTCTTAGGGTTTAGTTTGAGATTGAAGTCTATAAAAAGTATGCAAATATGTACTCCATGAGGCGGTGAACCTTATGCGTACAAGTGTTTAGTTTGAAAGCTGAACTACTCGGGTAATATCAAATATAGTGGACTAGAAACAGTTCAGAAGGAGCCTATCATAAACTTTATTTATTTATTTTATTTACAAGGCACACATTATAGATAATAAGTAACTATGTTTACAATTAAAATTTATAGTTTATTTTTTGACTACTATATTACCCAAAACTATATGTATGCACATATATGCTTAACAAATATAATCATACAATCTTATAAGAGTATGTTAACTTAAAAAATATATGATATTAAGGAGAAATCCTGTGTTTATGGACTATGTGACGAAATTTACTCAGACTAAGATGAAATATGGCTATGTCGATATCGGCACAGCAGGAGATACAGTTAGTGATAGTATTATATGAGCGACACATGCAAGCAATCGGATTATTAAAAGAAATGTTATTTATATAGAAAGGAATATGAAACAGTCTAGTGCAACGACCGCGAAAGTTGGTGTTAAAATTAAGCAAGTATAGTCATTGTGGACAGTCTATAATATAATTAATTACTTTATATAGGAAAGGTAATTCACTTACTTGCCTTCTGCTAGACAACGATGAGATTTTAAAATATTTAGCACGTTCAATATGACTAGGGAGTTTTCTTGACGTCCTATGTCTAAGACATAGTGTCTTTAAACAGCGTGTCTGAATTCGTTTAATATTCTTTATATGAACTGAGTAATAGGGAGATCAAACTACAGAGGCGTATTTGAGTATAGGCCTTATACAGATAAAACATAGACACGGGCCTCATAAATGCCTTAGGTATACGAAACGGAAAGTCAAGGGTCTGATTACTTTTACTAATAATGTGATTGTAGTGTGGACGGAAGGATTATTTACTATCAAACATAAAGCCAAGATCTCTGGCGACTTCCTTACGTTCAATTGAGTAGTTATTTATTTTATAATTATACTGAAACTCAGGGATTGTAGTTACAAAAGATATCAAAAAACACTTTTTAATATTCAGATACATGTAGTTTAAACTACAATATTCGCGTTGATACTGTCAATATCGGTTTGTAATAGAGAACAGTCATTAGTATTACGTATTGTTCGAAAAACTTTCAAGTCATCAGCATATAACAAGCAATCGCTATAGAGGTAACTAAATCATTTATGTATAATATAAACAGTAAAGGTCCCAAATGTGAACCTTGGGGTAGCCCCGAAGTAACGAAGACGGGACATGACAAATACCCTTTGATTGCAACTACTTGACTGCGGCGAGATATGTAACATTCCACCCAACGAAGTAGGTTTCCATGGATTCCATATGCACAAAGTTTTTTAATGAGATGAGTATGATTGACTTTATCAAACGCCTTAGCACAAAGTCCATATAAATGGAATCCACTTGCAGACCACTGTTAAAGGAATTACATATATTACTTTTATATACAACTAGCGGGCCCGGCAGACGTTGTCCCGCGCTGATTATAAATAAATCCTTCACAAATTATATACCAAAACGTTCCTCATGAATCACTGTATCCACTGGTGAAAACCGCTTGAAAATCCGTTCTGTAGTTTTTGAGTTTATCGCGAACAGACAGACAGACAGACGCGGTAGGGGACTTTGTTTTATACTATGTAATGATTGTAGAACGACCACTAACAAAACCATGTTGTAAAAGAGAAATATGTTGTTTAAGGTGATTGTATATACAAGGGTAGCTGAGAGTTTCAAATATTTTACCCATACAATATAGAATACTTACAGGTCTATGATTTTTATATTTGGTTTTATCACCAGATTTAAATATAGGAATTACTAGCGGGCCTGGCAGACGTTGTATAGTATTTTTGTAAATGAAATATATTCATAGTAAGCATATTATTTGTAATAAACATTTATTTACACTGAGACAACGCCTTTCATAAAAATAACATTTTTCAAAGTGGATAGGTCTTCTAATAATATATTTATTACTAATAATACATTATTATTATTACAAATATCAAGTAAAAATAAAACAACGAATAGTAGCTACACGTAATTGACAACATCAAAGCTATTCTGTATGAGTTTATGAGTGAGGAGTGTATTGCAAGTAGCGCACTTATACTGACACACGTGTCAGTGTCGGTGGAATAGGGACGAAGAAAGCGCGCGGGAGAGTGCCGCTCCGCCTTTACCTCTTCCGCGTCACTCTGATATCTACATTTGTGTTCTGCGCATTTACATCAAAGCGGTAAAAAGTTTGACGCGGGCTATAATTAAATGTGAACGTCAATCTGTCAACATTTTTTTTGTCTTGTCTTACTTCTTTTTATGTGGAGATTTTTCACTTTTTCGTATGAGTTTTCAGAGAATTGCTTTCATGAAACCTTGTCCTAACAATTATACACTATAAAAAAGTAACTAACACCAAAGGTGCAGCCATTCCAAAGTGATGAACTTGGAGACATTCGACAATTGATTTTTAATTACATGGATCAACACGTAAACAAAAATCTTTGTGTCCCTTATACTGTTAGAATTGTTATAATTAATAGGCTGTAAAAATTATATCGAACCCTTTCTTTTACATATTTTAGCGTTTGACTACTATATTATGTTACTATCTGAGGTTAAATGACAAAAATGGTAAACACACCTAAAGAGGAGTTAACTCTCAACTGCAGCTGTCGGAACCTATAGTTTCTTAAAGAGAGAGTAACAAATGATGGCGGTGGCTAGCCAAGCGAGTTTAGGAAAAGCACCGCGCTATGTATTGATCACCATCGATGACCCAGTGCCCAAACAAGCTAATCACTAAATTGTCGTCGCTTCAAAATTGAAATGATTTGATTTTTAACTTTATATTGTAATGGAAGTTCTATGTTTTTCACAAAGAAAAGAAACATGAATTTTTGAATTTGCTTAGTAGGGGGCATAAGGTGCTTAATTTATTATAAAATACAACAATTTCAAGCACAATAAAAATATATGGAGGTACAGGTATTTGAAACTAAAACACACTCAATTAGTTAAATACAAAGCTTCGTTGTTTGTTGATTGTTGTGAACTCGTAGAAATGTTTTATTGGTTCATTATCAATTGTCAGAATTACTAAAACGTTAGCCAAGTCAGATCTTCGGCTACAGTATTATCTCAAATTATAAGCAGAAATGGTATTTTAAGTTGTTATAACATATCATATGTTATAAATAAATTTCAGGACTGACCATTGAACTTGGCACCCATTTAGATCTCACTTCTTTTGTCGTTGGAGTCAACAACCAAGGCATATATTGAACTTGGCTCTCATTTTACATTTATTTTTTGATGGGATTTTATTATTCATGAAAGTATTATAAACAGTCATCAGCCTATTAATTCTGACATATATGAAAATTCAGTGTCATTATGTTTGTCCACGATGAACTCCGAAACAACTCAACCGATCTTCATGTAGTGATGATCTTCAAGTGAGGCGCACGCTGTACTGGATACTGCTTCTTTAGTTTATTGTATTTATACAGTGTAGTGTAAATCTGTTACATTGAACAAATCTTTTTTCTCCTAAATTTCACGAGGAAGAAGTTACGCCTAACAGATTTATTGATTTTATTTTACTATATATCTAATTATCTTTTTAACGATTTGGCGGCCATTTTCTTATATTTACTCAACTCTTAATGAGAAAATAATTGTCAACTTTTTTATTTAAAATTTACATAAAATTACATATAATGTAACCAGGCCAAAACTGTCCATTAAATATTTTTAGAAAATTATAACCCGGTTAGACTTTGTTATCGATATAGAAGCAGAATATATTTTAATTAGAAGTTTTGTCGGTCTGTCTGCCTGTATGTCCCTGTGTCCGCCTATCACTCTGAAAGTACTGAACCAACTTTGAATTGACACACTTGACACGGTGATAACTAATATTAATTATAACATATAGAATACTTTTTGTCTCATAATACGCAAGGGGTTCTCCAGTGTAAGGGATAAAAGTAAAAAATTTGTAGTAAATGAAATTCTTCACGGATTTTGATAACATTTTCTTTGTGCTACTTTATATAGCAGACAAATTAGCTAAAAATGTAAGTTATATTTCATCTCTATATGCTTCTAAAAAAGGGAATATAAATAAAAACCACAGCAAGGTTTTCAAACGATTTTTTGGCCCATATACCAACAAACGTTATAGGTTAGTTACGGCAACATAGCGTTTCCTTGCGAAATGATCAATAAGTTGAATTAGAAGTATGAAATCTAATAAGAGAGCTAAATCCTATTAATATATGTATTAGTCTCTTTTTGATGAACTAGAAACGGTGGGTGTTGCTGTAATCGGATTCTAGGATTTTTTAAAGATTTTTCGAGTTTGGAAATACAATCGGAACCGATAGTAACCGATTTCATGCAGACGAAGTTGCTTGAGTAAGGTAGTATATATATATATATATACTAGCGGACCGGGCGGACGTTGTCCTGCCTTGAAAACAAAAAAAATCCTAAAAGTCGATCGCAGCGCCACCTGCCGGGTCCAATTGTGAATCTAAACCATTCTCGAATCTCCACGAACACACACAAAAAATTTCATCAAAATCGGTCCAGTCGTTTAGGAGGAGTTCAGTCACATACACACGCACACAAGAAATATATATATTAAGATATAATACATATAGAGACGGTACCACAGATTGGATAAAGATAAAACTCATATTCGTTCGAACTCTGAACCAGAACGTCAAAAAGTAATTTATAAAGCAACCCAATAAACAACACTTAGAGAGTAAAAATAGACGTCTACCAACTTAACATTTAATTAACAAATTATAGAACTTAGAAAAAAAAGAACAACAATATTTATCACTTGACAATATTGAAATCTAAAATTAATGACTACAGAGAAAGCAGAAGTAAAAGGCTAAATAAATTAATATTAATATTTTACCAGCGCTTAAATATTAAAAGCGGTATTATTTTAAGCGACACTGAATAATCACTCGTTATTAATTAAGCGAAAGAAACGGTGCCTAGCGAAACTCCACGTTACGTAAAACAGGCACAACGGAGAAAAGAAAGCAATAATTTATTTTAGGAGTCGCACAGAATTATTATCTTTCTCATTGCATCTTCGAAGATTATATAATTTTTACAATTTCAAACTATTGCGTTTGTATAACAAACCAATTTCCAATTTACCAAAAATGACTCAAAATACGATTTATTTTCGAGTCTCTAACGAAAATATGTTAGCTTATTATGTTTTAAGGGCTCATTCCAAAGATTAGGTCAAAAAAAAATTTGGAGTTCGCTCAAAATTTTTAAAAATTTCTAGAATTGTCGATAATCATTTTTTTTCTCTCGTTATTTCACTATTTTCTACCATTAAAATGATTAGAGTCCTGAAATTTGTAAGTCGATATTTTAATATTTAAAGGTCGCTGAATTTTTTAATGTTTCCAACTACCTCTTAAATCTTCACGGGCGGCTTCTGATCATAAATATTAACCGTTTTATTTTTTTTCTTGAAGTTGACATACTAAAGAATCGAAATAAGACAATTTACCACATTAGAATGTAATTGACAAAAGATTATGATTTTTTTTGACGAGTTGCAAATTTAAAAAATAATTAAATAATTAAAAATTAATAAAGCGACCTTTCAATTTTTTTTTAAGTGCTCCTGTTAAAGTTCTCTTCAAACATGACAAACCAAGATATTTTTGTAAGATACACGAACAAAATTTTTTTTTCTGTCAAAATTAATATGTAGATATATTCTTTGTGGTGACGCCGCGGCGATGTCGACGTCACCGGAGGCGTGCGGATGCGGGGGTATCTATGTTCAATTTAAGTGGACTGTATTTGCGGGGGTGCTATATTAGATATTCAACTATTGCGATCAGTCACGATTAGGGAGACCAGGTTAGGAAGGAAACTTGGCACATACCTCGCGGCGATGCAGTCTCCACGTGGCTAGCCGGCTAGGTGATTCTCGTTTCTTTTCCACTGGGTTTCCTCCCTCACAACACTTATTGTTTATAATATATGTCGGCACGTATGTAGCGATGCGTTTATTTCTCACTCGACCATGCGAAAACTCAAAGTGTTAGCATGCGGCGCGGCTCGGCGCGGTACGACACAACAACACTGTGCGAGCCGCGTAAACTACACGACGATAGCAGACGAAGTAACACAATGGCGGCAACAGTCGAACACTGGCGGCCGCAATCGAAAACGTTTGCGGGGTGGTAGGGTGTCTGTACCCGACTGGATCGCGACCACCGTACACCAGGTGGAACACCCGCCATAGTGGCACGTTTGGGCGTGTCGCGTTCCGGGATCAGCCGGTGTATATCCAGCAACCGGGGAGGGCTGTCCCTGACTGGGTCGCTTTCAGGCCGGCATGACAGCGGCGACCGGCGATGGATAGTATGTCTTTCGGTGGTCGCCATTGTTTTTGGATTGTACTGTGCTTACCATCAGGCACAGTACAGTCACTTTGCCGAGCTACAATTGGCGGCGCGGGCGTCGACTACCGAATTAGCATGTGCCATAGTTAAAGGGAAATGTGATTGGGCAAGACTAGAAAGGTGGCATGACCTGATCGCAATTAATTGGTCGGGCTTCAAAGTGGCATAATTTAATCAATAATGCGGGAATTTTCAAACATACATAAAGCGGCGCAACCACTTTGTATATTTGCTAATACTTATAAAGCCATAATCCAAATAACTACAGCGTGATATAATTCAAATGTAATATAACTGAAATATAAACATTTATGTATAATTTAAAATAAGATGTTTGTCGTTCGTCTGAGTAAATATCCGAATCAGTTGAACTAACATTGATGAAACTTTTAAAGTTGATATGGACCAATTCAACGTATTATCTACCAAATGTATATACTATTACGTTTTCCTATACGGACTATGCGATAATTTAACTTAGTTAACTTAAAATTCTTAATATATGTATATGAGTTAAGTTGTAATGATGGTATTACAAGAAATAAAAATAGTATAATATAATCCATAGTTAATCTAGATAAGATACGTTATTATCACGAGAAAGATTTCACAACAATGAAATCTTAATAGTGATATTACAAAAAAAAACATTGTTTTATGGAAATAAATATAGTATATATCGGAATAGCTACTATTGACCTGCGTCCGTGCTATTGACTACTATTGCTATTGATTACTAATAACCTCAAACGCCTTTGGTTGTAGTTATCGTCTGTTCATGTATTTTGATTATCAACTTTGGCTGAATGTCTTAAAAGGCGACCGACGATTAGATACTGGGTATCCTAGACAGTTGGGCTAGTCACATCTACGGATGGCCTAAAGGCCAACAGTATTGCACAACTGCGAAAGTCGCAGAGGGTGTTGGCCGTTCGGGCCATTCGCGGGTACCGCACGGTGTCCTTTGAAGCTGCCTCCTTGATGGCCGGATCCCCACCATGGGACCTAGAGGCAATAGCCCACGCGTCTCTCTATCGACGACGCGTGGACGCGCTGGAGCTGGAATGTAGACTCGCGCCTCGGGAGATCGAGGCGCTGAGATCCCAGCTCAACCAGGTCCTAGTGGTCCAACAATGGATCTAACGACTGCAGCGACCGAGCTCCGGCATGGCAGTATTCGAAGCCATTCGGCCGGTCATGGCTGAATGGCTGTCCAGGCAGCATGGCACCTTGAGCTTCCGGCTGAAACGGGTGCTCTCGGGGCACGGTTGCTTCGGGAGCCACCTGTGTCGTATACGCCGGAAGCCGTTGCCAGAGTGTCATCACTGTGGCTGCGCAGACGACACAGTGCAGCACACTTTAGCAGAGTATACCGCCTAGGAACAACCACGCCGCGAGCTCGTTTCGGCCGTAGGCCCAGATCTCTCGCTATCGGCCGTCATCCATCCGCAAGATGGTTGAGATCGAGAACGGGTGGAGCTCCATCGCCTCATATTGCGAGGCGGTTATGCTCGCTAAGGAGGCGGCGGAGAGGGAGAGGGAGAGGGAGCAGACCAGCCAGTTACCTTCCCGCGGTCGAAGATCACGGCGGCGCAGGATCAGCAATGACCTGAGCGCGCAATGGACGCAGGCACGTCCGTCGCCTTGGCAGAATATCTGCTCAAGCCCGTATGGTTGAGGCGTATTGTGCCGATGTGCCTCCTACGATCATCAGGGAGGGCAACTCTCGCCCTCCCCTGAGGGGTCTACGATTTTGACTCCTCGACAGTGACGAGGCCCCTGATGAGGGGCGGACACCTGCCGGGGAGTAGACGCAGTGCCAGTTCGGCAGCTCCTGCTCTCCGGCCTATAGGTGATTCACGTCTAGGGATAATTCGTAACTACATCCAGTGTAGCATTTCTATATCAGCTAAAATTTTATTCAATTATTCTTGGAGGGTTGATCGAATAAATCATAACTGTGACGTCACTATGGATGACTCATACCTTCACATGGACGCATCACTATCCTTCACTATCGGTATCCTTCACTATACCTTTAATATGTATCGAACTCATAGAACCGAAAATTAAAATAAAAAATATTTTATTCAATGTAGAAAATAAGAATACGCTTGCGCTTTATAAAATAAACTAATAATCGAGAAAATCCAGTTACTAATTCGATCTGATTTATCTTTTTATTGTACATATTTTAATAACCAAACATTATATAGTCATAATTTTCTTTCAGCGGATTTGCAGAGAGGGATGCAATTTCCAGACATGACCGCCGATCACATATTGATCCACCCTATAAGGTTTCAGATATCTCCTTAGAAACCTTTACACGTGACTCTTGAACTTACCGACAAATCGGAAAAATGCTTTATGATTTTAACAGTTAAATAATCTTAAACATAACTGAATTTTTATGTAATTCACAGAATAAATTATAACAATTTTACATCGTAAAAGAAAATAATTATAGATACTAAAACTAAATATACTAAAAATGTTAAGGAGTTAATTGAAATCCACAGCTTTTTCATTATTCTTACTAGTATAGTGTTGTACATTTTCGTCGGTGACAAGCAAAGTCTTGAAAGAAAATGGTAAGAACGGATGACCATTGCCTGAATAAAACTTACTCATGAATTCCATCCTGTGAAAAGACAATTGTACATAATTAATGTAACGTAAATAGTACTTAACCAGCTTGGTCTTATGACTCTGTTCAATGCCCTATTTGTAAATAGTAGAAATCTTGTAAATCACGTAAAAAGCTCATCAAAAATGGTCCAGACGTTTTGGAGCTTAACTCAGAAAAACAAATGACGATTAAATGTACATGTCATAGGTTGGTACAGCGTCCATTGAAGTTATCAAACCATAATATGTCACTAAGAGATTATTAAAGCTTGCTATAACTTACAACTTGACGCAAAACGTGTACACAGTGATCGCCTTCAGAGTCTCATTCACATTTTTATTAATATCAAATGAGTTTATGTTCTAGAGCTAACGCAAAATCAGGAAAAAAAAATATTACACAGAACATCGAGAATCCCTTTTTCTTTCACTAAAAAATAACTTAAGATGGCACAAAGAGATAAAACGAATATCAACAGAGCCTTTTTAATTAACTCCTTCCATGAATTACTTGAATTATTGAAATAATCGTAGGTGGTGTATTTCAGTTTTTACAAACGTTATTTTTAAGGTTTAACAAATATAATAGACGTAGGAGGCTTCATTTATACTTTTCTATTTATTTATACTATATTACTTTTCTCTCGTACTTAAGTCGTATCGTCATTAAAATTACAATAACTTTTGACAGAGTGGACCGATTTTAAAGAAATGTTACTGTGTATATGCTTTATTATTTTCTTGATGAGGTTTTATCGTGAACGCAGTACTTTAACAATGATGCGTGTTCAAACAAACATACAGACAGACATTTTTAAAAACGATTGAAATGTATTTTATTACTTATTCCTAGACACCTCCAACAATTTTATTCACGAAAATCTAAAAAATACAGACGCGTTAAATAACTAACATAAAGGAAATATCGCTCAATAGAAATATTCAGTATAAAGAATTAGAATCCTAAAATAATAGTAAAATCATAATTTATAAATTATTAGGAGCTAAAACTTAAGTCTCTCAGCAACAATAATGCTTTTTCCTTGAAAGTGTATAACGAGTCACCAAAGATGTCCAATTCAGTTCCTAATTTCTTGTACAGATTACTCACTCTAGAAACCGGTGTATTTAGTCCGATATTGTTTTTTTGGTTGGAGTTCTAAGTTGATGGGATAGCTTGGAAATGCATACGGTGTATTAAAAGAGCATTAAAAACCCTTAGAGTCGCACCTCGAGATAGGCTTTTAAAGAACACTCCTAATGTTCTTAGCATTACAAAACATTCTGTTACCATCTGTAGACGCTTTATGTGAATATTTCTATTATTGAATCTTTCAAAAGTATAGGACAAAATTGAGAGGAATTAGCTTACCAATGCAATCGTAAAGTGTGAAGAAACGCCGACAGTCCTTCCATGACGACTAGAATCGATACAGTAAAAACGGCCCAAACGGAGAATATCACAAAAATCTTCACGCACCCTATTATAGTGTGGTCACGGAGAGCAAGTTTTGAGAGTACCATATACCATAACATTTCGGACAGTTCTATAAAAAATATGACTGGATTAACTGAAATTATCAATATCGTCATCATCCTGTAAGAGGCCCACTGCAGAGCAATAAGCCTCTTCCCGAAGAAACTTATGGGCATAATCACCGGGACAACCCACGACGTAATGGCGATTTCAAACCCTGAGAAATCTACAGTCATATATTTTCCCGCATACGGCGATACTACAAGAATATTTCTCAGGTTCGGGTTTCCTCACCTTGTTTTCCTTCACTGTCAGCTGATAGTGTTACCAATATAAATGAGTGAATATAAAATTATAAAAAGTATACGTAAAAGATAAATTATAAAATAACTAGCCGGCCCGGCGGACGTTGTCCCAACAAGATTATTAAAAAAAAAATTTGACAAATTATTTACATAAACCTTATTCATGAATCACTTTATCTAATGGTGAAAACAGAATGAAAATCTGTTCAGTCATTTTTGAGTTTATCGCGAACAGACAGACACGTGGCAGAAGACTTTGTTTTATACAGAGTCAGAATTTCTTAAGCGGGCCACTAAAACGTAGCACACGTAGCGTAGCACGTCCGCCTCGGCCGCTGTCCACCACATTCAATCGTTCATATCTTTTTCTTGGGAAGAGAGCACTAAAATTTTCTTGTGTCATCATTTAGTTCAACGAATATTTTTATAAAAAAAAAATTCTACAACACCGAGAAGTTAGTTAAATTACCATTTGTTTATTATGAAATTAATAAATTGTAAACAATTTTTTTTTTGCGTAAATTATTTTTGTTCTATTCATCTGCTATTCCGTAGCATACAAACCGAGTTTCATTAAAATCCAGCAATTATTCACTGATAGATTTTAATTTAAAAAAAAAGTACTCGAATTTTTTACTCGATCATAAATTTTTGAAAAATTGAAATTTTCAAAAATCATTTTAGGGTATTACTTTCAACCTATAAAGCTACCAAAATATGCTCATAGATATATCAAAATCGAATAGTTGATTTTTAGTGGCCCGCTTAAGAAATTCTGACTCACTATATAATGATGACTAATAGAGAGTTTATATGCTCATGAATTCACAAAATATAGCCGAAAATAGGAAATAGACTTATTTTTTTAATACTATTTCTATATGCTACTAGCCGACCCGTGCAACTTTATCTGCACTAAATCGGTTATCATCGGTTTCAATTGTATTTTTAAACGCGAAAATTTTTAATAAACCTAAAACCCGATTGCAACCACACGTACCGTTTCCAATTGTGAATCCAAACTATCAAGGGACTCACTCAAACATATACCCAAATGGTATGTAAGATTTTTTTTTAATTAAGCTTAGAACCCGTTGGTAGCATCATCTCCCGGGTTCAATTAAGATAAAAACTAACTTACATATATTGGCGGTAATGAAAAAAAAAGTTTGAGGGGTCTATGGGCCCGCGGTTGGAACAAAGTTCCTTTCTCTTTTTTGTAGATGTTTACTATAGAATCAGTATAATTTACATTATGAAATATCAAGCTGAGAGTTAAATTGTAAATTAAGCAATAAAATATATTTATAAAATAAATAATGATAAATTAAACACTGAATGATTTGGGATAATCAAGTTAATAAAAGTTAATACATCAATATGTAATCCTTGCGTTGGTTTGCTTTATTGAAATGAAAATTTTATGTATGTACATATTATATACACTCTCTCTTTTTTTCTGTCACGACACCTAACCTACTGCATATAGACTCTGAACATGGACAATACGTAAAAATAAAATGTAACTATCATCTCTACCACTTACTTTATCAACTCGTATTAAAACTTTTACACACTCCATTGTATTGAAGAAAAATATAAATATGAAAAGATATGAGCATCGCGTCGACGCGTCAACTGTCACTAGTCTGTAACTATTCATCTAGGAGCTAGCAACTATTTCGAGAGCGAATTTTAATAAGCTAGTTTTTTATGTATCTTTATGTTCTTCCGAACAACGTGCGGACTACCTGGTTGCCGGTAAACGTTGCGTTTATTAGTGCATATCGCACCTTTACAGGTAAATATATTGATTTTTAAATAATTTTAGAATGTTTTGGTTTTCATTAACTTTGAAACGCTAGTAAAACATGTAATTATTATGGCCGGACATTTTTATTATTAATAATAATGTGCCCGATGTTATTTTTGTAAATAAAAAAATATGTTCAAACCATGTTAAGATAGCTGTCATTTTAATATTATTTTATTAGGACATAAAAGGGTAAATTAAAAATAATATGAATAGAATAGCATAGTTATAGCGTTTATACATTGGCTATATGATAAAGAAAGCGGTATTGTAGCAGCACGTATTATAGACGCATGTATTCAAGATGGCGTCAGTCCTAAGTTATATGTTTACGTTTATCGTTGTTTTTCATTGTTTACGGTGAAATCTTAATATCATAATGGTTAATAAAATGAAATATGTTCTTTGCAATGGAAAAATAAAATGGTTTGAAATGAATTATTTTTATTTATAAAGAATATTATCGGGCACATTATTGTCAATAACAAAATTGTCTGGCAGTGATAAATTCATGTTTTTAATAACGTCTAAAAAGAAAGTTTCACTGAAAAAAAGTTTCCTAAAATTATTTAAAAACTAATATTTTTACCTTTAAAGGTGTAATAAACACAACGTTTACCAGCAACCAGGTATCCTGAACCTTGTTTGGAAGAGCATAAAGAAAGATATATAAAAGAACCAGCTTTTCTAAAATTTTTGTTCTTCCAACGTAGCTCTTGTACTAAGGTGTCGCGAATAAGTCTTGTTACATTTTTTCGGTCTAGCTCCCATCCGCTCGAAGCGTGCAACCCTTGCGATTTAGCGGACAAAAAGTATCCTAAATGTAACCTTGTAATATTAGTTATTACTGTGTCATATTTCGTCAAATCGGTTCAGTACTTTCACAGTGATGCTTGTTCACAGGTACAGACAGACTGACAAAAAATGTAACAGGATTATTTTTGGCTTCTATATCGATAATAAAGACTACCCTATTAGTAACATATTTGGAACCTTAACCCACCATGTAACTACCTCAGTGCTCACTTACACTGTATAAGGAACTAATGAAACAATGACTTAAAGATGTTATTATGATGATATAATATGCCCATATTGTCAATAAATAAGTAATGGTCTTTTTATCTTATCTTTTTAGAAAGACCCCTTCTATTTTCAAAATTACTGTTAGTAATTATAATGTTAAATTGTATACAATGAATGAGCCGACGTCTTGAAATTTTGCATAAATATAAATCAAGATATAAAACTTTATACCTGTCTAAGCAGTTTTTAATATTCGACAATTTAAATAGTGTTCATTGACTCGGATACAATATTCTTATATGTTACTATGGTTGTTGAGTTATGTAGACGAAAGCGCGGTAAATAAACCAAAATGACCGAAAAGATAATATAATTCAAATTATGTACATAGATACAGATATATGCATTTTAATTATATTTATTCTTGTAGTCCAGTACAACGCTTATCTTATGCACATGTTTACAGTGAACAACATATTTTTGCTAAATTTTATGCGGACGAAGTCGCTGGTAATTGCTAGTATAAAATAGAATAACTTAAATTACTTCCTATAAGGTCACCTATCTGCCAATAAGTCTCGTGAAGATCAGTCCAACCGTTTTGGAGATAATGTTACGGGCAAAGCCACGGTTTACAGCTAGTATAAATTAAAATTGCTTAAATTATTTTTATAAGGTCAGCTATCTGCCAGTGAAAGTCACGTGGAAATCGGTCTAACCGTTTTGAAGATAGCATTGGAGACAAAGCCGCGGTTAACACCTAGTCTAATTTAAAGTAGTCTAAGTAACCTGCTATAACTTTTTCTATCTACCAGTGAAATTTCCGTCAAAATCGGTTCAGCCGTTTCGGAGATTACCCGGAACAAATAGACAGACAGACCGACAGAAATTTAAAAAATTGCATTTTTGTTATCAGTAGCGTGTATACTTTCATACCAATCATTAAAAAATTGTTATTTTGATATTACATACAGACACTTCATTTTTATTATACGTATAGATAGATTATGTAAGTATTTTGAAAACGTTCTATAATAACTCGAATATTATTATAGAAACAACGCACGCCGTTTTCCATATGTAAATCTTTTTTCCGAAGAGTTAATTATGTTGATCCGAATGGGCTTAGCTGTAATACTTTATTAGGACAAATATTACATGATTTTTTATAAACAATTAGCTTCTGCCCGTGACTTTGTCCGCGTGGAATAGTTACTTTGGGCTATCGCTAAAAAAACCCGATTTTAAAATATTCTTCATTGTTGCTCCGCTCCTATTGGTCTTAACGTGATGATATAGTCTATAGCCTTACAAACATACAAACTCTTCAGCTTTATAATATTACTAGCTGTCCCCCGCGGCTCCGCACGCGTTTTTTTTAAATGTATTAAAGAAATGTAAAATTGTAAGTAGGTGTGTACATTACAGAAATGCTTTTTCAAAAACATTTGTAACTACGACACGCACGCCATCTACTGTATTATGTTACGTGTACATTAGATATGTGAATACGAATAGTATATCGAATGGGATGGGATTAATCATCAGCAACATACCTGGTACTTTAACCTACTATATACCACCCTCGATGCTCATTAACACTATATAAGAAAGTAATGAAAATTTTAAACTATACATTACCGAACAATTTGTGTTAAATTGTTTATTATATAGATACTAGCGGACCGGGCGGACGTTGTCCTGCCTTGAAAACAAAAAAAATCCTAAAAGTCGATCGCAGCGCCACTTACCGGTTCCAATTGTGAATCTAAACCATTCTCGGATCCACTCGAACACGCACAAAAAATTTCATCAAAATCGGTCCAGTCGTTTAGGAGGAGTTCAGTCACATACACACGCACACAAGAAATATATATATTAAGATAACATGCCCATATTGTCAATATAATTGTGTTATTCTTATATGTTGCTATAATCACTGAGTTATGTATAGTAGTTCGGTGAGGCGGTAAATGCCGCAAGGCTAATAGCATAGTCAGTTCGAGAAAAAAAACTGAGTTATATAGGTGCAAACGCGGTAAATAAAACAAAATGGCCGCCAAATTTACCAAAATGATAATTCAAATTACATACATTTATTCTTGGAGTATCCAGTACAGCGCACGTCTCACGCGCTTGTTTAAAGTAAACAAATTATTTTTGATCAATTTCACACGAACGAATGCGTAGGTAACAAGTTCGTCACTACATAGTGTAAAACAAAGTCCTTTGATCTGTCTGTTTATCAGTTCGCGATAAAGTCAAAAACTGCAGAACGGATTTTCATGCTGTTTTCACAAGTAGGTAGAACGGTTCATGGGGAAGGTTTAGGTACAATCTGTCAAGGTTTTCTTTTTATTATCAGGGCGGGACAACGTCTGCCGAGCCCACTACCTTAAAATAAAATAGCTCATTAGTTAGTTATCTGCCAGTGAAAGTCCCGTGAAAATCGGTCCAACCATTTCGGAAATAGCAATGCGGACGAAGCCGCGGACAAATAAAATATGTCAACCACTATAATTTCGGCTATCTGGCAGTAAAAAGTAAAATTCCCGTTAAAATAGGTCCTGCCGTTTTGGAGATTACCCGGAACAAACAAACAAACAGACAAAATATAATAATCTAAAAATATAGACAAAGTATAAAAAAGTTTTTTTTTGGTCATTTGTAGCCGTATCCATTAATCAAAAAGTTGTTATTTTAATTGTACATACACAAACTTTATTTTTATAATACGTAATAGAGAACAAATAAAAAACTTTTTGAATAGGAAAACAAAATAAACTTTGAAAATGTTTGCGATAGAAACTTACCACGTTACCATGGCAACGTATATAATACTAACGCTAACGAAATCTCTCGAAAAGAAAAAAGTGCCCGATTTGGAAACATTTTTCATTGGTACTCTGCTTCTATTAGTCTTAGCGTGATGATATATAGCCTAAAGCCTTCCTCGATAAATGAGCTATCTAAAACCGAAGGGTTTTCTCAAATCGGACAGGTAGTTCCTGAGATCCTAGCGTTCAACCAAACAAACAAACAAACTCTTCAGCTTTATATATTAGTATATATATTACTATAGATTATTGTGTAAATATAAATATTACAAATTTCTGCAGCACATCCAAGCTGTCTCGGGTGACATGCAAAAAACTAAACCCAATTTTAATCGTTCATATAATATGTATTTTTTTTTTTAAGATTTCCAGTTTGTATTATACGCCGAGAACGAAGTTCAAATTTTTATATATGAAACGTGTTTCATATTTTATCCTTGCCAGCTCTACTAGCTACCACAATAGATCGTTTTCGCACAGGAAAATGTTGAGCGTCTCATCGAAACGAAGCTACTCACGGAAAATTAGTTTGATAATAATCAAGTACAAAAATGGACCGCGGATCCTGGACTATTATCGTGCTGTTTGTTTTGTCAAAATATCATGTAAGTAACGTATCTACAGCTTTTTAGATATATCATTGCTCAATTTAGCTTTTTTATCGCACCACGACAATGTGACGTCACTGTACCGGAACACCCAGCAAACAAGTTCGTAGAAAAAAAAACGAATCGGCTACTAACGACAATGTGCTAAAGACAATGCCCACAATCGAAGATAAGAGGCCGTATGAGATATAGTGCTGAGAAGAAACTCGATGCTATGTATCATTTGGTCCATCATCAGGTCACCAAATGAGATGTCGTAAGGCGCTAATTCGACCCTCATGAGTTCCTCGGTTTTTATATCAGAGGGTCGATGCTGGTATTTCCTGAACATGCCGAATTTTTTCTGAAACGTTATATAAATAATCTCTTTATTTCATACACTATACAAATTTAAATAAGCCAGCATGTTTAACAAGTATTTACTTGACAATATACTTTGAGATCATTTAAATATTACGTGAGTACTGGTGTAAAGTTATCCTATGACTTGTTTAGTATCTGTGACAATGTGTATGTAAAAATTCAATATGATTGGTTGAGTAGTTCAGGCATGAATGAATAGGAAACACACTTTGCTTATAACATTGGCTAGAGCATACTCGCAGTTGCGCACTAGAGATTTGTTGAAATAAACACACAAGTAATTGAAAAACGAATATTGTGTAAACATTCTCCGTCCTTCAAGGTGATCAGCTAAACAGTATGGAAATTAAATCGTTACAACGCTATCCTAGCTGGGAGTTATTAACAGAACCGTGCCAATTTTATGGTAATCGGTCAACAGTGTTGGAGTTTTACTACTTTTAATTTCAACATTCATACTTACTATGACTCCGTCTCTCATTTTCTTATTATAACGATACAAATAAATCGGAGTACCAAAAATAAGCACCGGCACACACAAACCCGCTACGGCCATCAAAAAATTCTGAAGCAATTTTTGCGACGGAAATATGTATGCGTCGCATTCTTCCTTGGCAGGCTTTGAAGTTGACAAGAGAACCATGTCTATGAACAGTATAAGGATGTAGGGCGCACAATTTGGACCAACCTTCGGATCTGTGAATGATAATAAATGCACACAAGTTACATTTAGACTTTCGTTGAAATTTAGTTTAGTGATAAAGTGTAATCTATGGTCCTGCGTTAAGAGTGATACGTGCATCATTGATATGCATGTTTTTATTATCCTTTGTAAGTTTTAGCATTCAACTACAATGTTACCAGATGTAAGCGATGATTTAGACCGACGTGGCCACATGCTTAACTTACATGGCGACTGATTCTCAACTTCATCTGATGGCGTAGATCTTAAATTTGATGGTAGCAGTTAGCTATTAGAAAGCTCTACGGTATTTCTTCACCAAAAACACTTATTGCAAGATTAGAACCCAGGCAGTTTCCAAGCAAGCTACCACTGGGCATAATAATTATTATCGGACTTTGGCAAAATGACAGTATGTGTGAGAGAGAGAGACTGATTAAACTGATGATAAACATATACTATCATTATTATCATTACATAGTATTTTATTATTTATTTTATTACATAGTATAAAACAAAGTCCCCTACCGCGTCTGTCTGTCTGTCTGTTCGCGATAAACTTAAAAACTACTGAACAGATCTTTATGCAGTTTTCACCAGTGGATAAAGTGATTCACGGGGAACGTTATATATAATTTGTCCAGGATTTTTTTTATAATCAGGGCGGGACAACGTCTGCCGGGTCCGCTAGTATAGGTATAATTATTAGTTTCATCCACAGCTGCTATATATTTGACAAAAAGTGTATTAAATAACAACCGTCAGAATGAACATACCGTGACAAGGTTTACAAGGTAAATTCTACAGACAGGCTAGCGTCTAATATTATAAAGAGGTAAAGTTTGCGAGTTTGGATGTTCGGGATCATCTCCGGTATTACGATTTTGAAAATTAGTTCACTGTGGGAAAGGTATGTTACCCCGGAGTGCTATAGACTACTTTTAATTTTGGTAAACATATGTTACCAATAATTAATCACAATAAATATGATGAAGTCGTCAAAAGTTCTATAATAATTTCGTGCGCTGCCTGAACGGTTTGAAACAAAGGAATAAAGTCTATTACAAAAATATTCATTACTTTTAGCTTTACATAAAAAGTCTGCGACCCTATATATAATATAAATTATATGTCACGGTGTTTGTCTCCAATGAACTCAGAAATTATTTAACTGATCTTTAAAAAATTTTGCACACGTGTCTAATTTGGTCCAACTTGAGATATATATAGGATAGTTTTTATCTCAATAGGATCCAGTAGGTGGTGCTACAAGCGGTTTCTAAATTTTGGTAAGGCTTTTTCTTGTTGGTAAATACAACTGGAACCAGTAATAACCAATTTGGCGCAGACAAAGTTGCGCGGGTTAGCTACTTATTAATAACTATAATACCATGGCCTAGTAATCAATGAGCGATCAGAAATTGAATGCTGGTCATCACCGTGGTCACAAACACAAACTCAAACGTCGCACTGGTGGGAATAACGGCTAAAATATATTAGTCGCGATTCCATCCAACACTACTGTCGTGTTTTACCACCAAGGATTGTGTATTCATTATTATTTTTTTAAACTTTATAGGTATTAGCATTTGACGGCAATATCATTTGATGTTAAATGACGTCGTGATCTACGATGCTAAACACACCAAACCTAGAGGGAGCTGGTTCTCAAGTGCAGCGGCCGCAACACACCAACAGGTTATCAACTCGAGGGTGGTATATTGCCAGGCGGATTTAAAAAAAGTCCTATCATCATGTATACGGTTTGTAAACTTGTTCTTATGTTAATGAAATATGAAACCATTTATCAGGTTGTTCACTTACCTCCCCTAGAGTTATATTTGAACCATTTAATATAGATGAGTATAACCAGCCAAAAGAAAATACACGTTAAAAATAAAAGTTCTGGTATAAATCGTAAGTATATTGAATAACGTCGTTTGAAATATCTGAAAACAAAAAAAAAATCGTGTACCAACGAATTTGTCGCAATTCTGAACCTGAGGAATGTTCTTGTAGTACTACCGTATGTGGGAAAACATAGAAATGTGGATTTCTTAGAGTTTGAAATCGCCAGTACATCGTGGGTTGGCGTGGTGATTATGTTCATACCTTCCTTCGGAAAGCGGCCTATGATACTGTAGTTGGTCTCTTTCAGGCCGACGATGATGACGTCGATAAAAAAAGTGTGTGTGTACTTATGTACACGTGTTAGAAGTTATACTTCTTTGGCGTAACAAGATAAAAATCTTTTCAAAAATTTTATCTTTTGCCTTATTCTATGTTTGTAGAAAAAACGACATTAACAATAGAAAAAAAGGTATTTAATACATTGAAAGTTTTAATACAAAGAAATACAAACTACAAATACAAAGAAACAAAATGTTGACTATAGCTAACTTCAGGGTGTCGGTTTTTCGTGACGGTGTGCGCGCGCATCTTAATAACTTCAGGGTGTCGGTTTTTCGAGACGGTGTGCGCGCGCATCGTTAAAATTTACTCTCATCATTTTTCCCTAACGCGCCAAAAGAAGTATAACTTCAATAATACAATTTTGTTGAAAATCTGATAATGTTGTATTTTCTACAAATTACATTGTACTCTAATAGCTGCCCGTAACTTATGACGTTTATCTATATATACCATAAAACATAATTGCTTTTTGTTTCATTCTGTGTATTATCTTACTTTTCTAAACTATGAAACTGATTTTGATACTAAATTCTTTCTGAAGGTTTATATTTATGATGCCTGTATATACAATTAATATAAAGTAGAGAAAACTCTACTTATCCAAATGAAATATTAAGAAGTTTTTAGGACTTACCTTACTAACGCTGGCTAAACCTTATGAGAGACATAAACATAATATATTATCTACATATTAAAAATTGTAATTGTCTATCAATTAAAGGTAACTTACAATAATCTTTTACAACTGTTACGTATTACTCAAAAATAATTAGTTATTCGCGACGACCTATCATTACATAGTATAAAACAAAGTCCCCTACCGCGTCTGTCTGTCTGTCTGTTCGCGATAAACTCAAAAACTACCGAACGGATTGTTATGCGGTTTTCATCGGTGGATAGAGTGATCGATGAGGAACGTTTCAGTATATAATTTGTCAAGGATTTTTTTCTAATCAGGGCAGGATAACGTCTGCCGGGCCTGCTAGTTGATCTATATAGAGCTATCTATTAATTTTTTTTTTGACTTTATGATTAATGCTACATTAATCCTTATACAATGAGGTACTTTAATTACCTTGGGAATTTTATGTAGATCAGAACAGTGTTTTGCAGTGTACAGCTTCAACGAATATTTGAGAAGATATCACAGATTGAAAATGATGTACAATAAAAAAGTCGAGGCAGTCATAAAGACTGCCGTCAGAAGTGAAAACTCAAAACAACAGAATTTAAACTGTGTTCGCTTTTGAATGTTTAAATTAATTGTAGTATGAATTAGCCGCGGTTAATACCTAGTCTAATTTAGAGTAGCCTAAGAAACCCGCTGTAATTTCAGCTATCTGTCAGTGAAATTTCTGTCAAAATCGGTCTAGCCGTTTCGGAGATTACCCGGAACAAACAGACAGACAGACAGACCGACAAAAATTTTAAATTTACATTTTTGTTATCAGAAGCGTGTATACTTTCATACCCAATCAATAAAAAAACGGTATTTTGATAATACATACAGACACTTCATTTTTATTATATGTATAGATTATACGAGTAGATTGTATTTTCTAATGCTTGACTCGGCCCGTGCGTCATTTACGTATATGTATGTAAGTACGTATGTGCGCCAGAGTATTACGAAGCTACTGAAAAAGTTGTCATAACCAGTGCAGCGTGGTGTATTGTTAAACATTTTACCATTTAATGATTTCAGTTCTATCGCGCGTATAGTGCACACGTTTAGTTTCTGAATTAGCTAAACTTACTCGAACTGAGAGATACTTTATGCAAATAATCATACTACTTGAAAATTCACTTCAAAAGTTCAAACTAATAAAAATAATACTCACTATAAAGCCCAGAATACACATGCTTGTTACTCGCACAAAATCATGCCAGTTACTAGTACGAACAAGCTACTGGCATTTGTATGGAGATTCTGTCCGAAGCTCGCGTGCCAGTACACAACATACCAGGAGAGCGCAGCTCGTTTGAATTTTTCTGCTCTTGTGTAAGTGGGGAGGGAGACACCAAGGCACGTTACTAGCAAGAAGAAGCTTGATTCTAGAAACTGGTATGCAACCCACAGGCATGTGTATCGCGGCTTCACGGAATACCAGTAACCAGCATGCTGGTTTACCAGCACCTGGTACGCCTTTCACAGGCTGACCTTAACAAACGATAGTTTGCACACATTTTTCGTTGTCAGTTGCTTTTCTAACACGAGGTGACAGCGACCGCCTCAACTCCATAGCGGTAGACAACCACATAGGTTTTATTGGAAGTAAACGTATTCAAGCATAGTATACGCGAACACTACTCGTCAATTTACACATGTACTAACGTTAAACTCTACGAAATATTGATTACATAATGATTCAACTTAAAAAGTATTAAGCTATAAAGTGACAAGATACAAGCGAAGTTATTAAAGTGGATTCTATTATTTAATATGAATCAGTTAACGTCTTACTTATGATTGAAGACACTCAAAACGATTCCGAATATCATGTGGATAATGCCGATTATAATCGACAGCTTCATTTTGATGGAATTCTCAATCATCAAATTATTTTTTGCTAACTGTAATAAGAGATAAAATATTAGCAGAAAAATAACAATCGTTATAGAAAATAAAGTTATTATGTAATCGTGACTAATATTTACTACAGAATAATATTTTGTTCAATTGAATTTTTCCTTTATTAACTATATATTAGGATTGGAGCACAAGTCCATATATATTAAGGAACATCGATTAATTACGTGAGATATTTAAGGGAGAAGTCAAGCCGAATCACATAAATATCACGTCATTTTTTTCAAGAACAAAAAACGGTGTAAAAAATCAAAGTAATTGAAAGCATGTTTCTAGATTAAAAATGGCAAAATTTGAGACAACCCTTCTACATATTAAAATCCGTTAATAGAAGTAGAGTTATTTAGTATTCATAATACGAAATGTAATGTAATAATAATTAAATGTGATAAAATAAAAAATGTAAAGTAAAAAAAATGGTTTTTCTGTTATAAATTCATCCATTTATACTCAAAATACAAATTTTGAAAGATGTCGCGTGAGATTAGGAGAGAGAGGAGGGTCGAGACAAATCTACCGACGCCTCACTAGGGGTCAAAAAACCCTCAAAAACACCTCATGTAATGAATACCCACCTCTCCTCCCCCTTCCTTAGAGGAGACCCTAAACCCAACAGAGGCTGGCAAGGCATTGGCGACTCCACTGGTGTTGCAAGTGTCTATGGACGGTGGTGATCACTTAACATCAGGTGACCCACCTGTTCGTTTGCCTCCTATGATTAAAAAAATGTAAGTAATAGATATAATACCTAAAAAAAGCGTAGAATATACCGACGAGTCCCTGGACATATATTTCCTAGCTGATGGTGACGAATACCCGAAAGATCATCAGAAAAAGCTCTATCTTCAAATCAATCTCTTTACAATGGTTTTCTTACGGTTAAACCTAGATTTAATATCCCAGAACTCAAAGATACATCGATCGATACAATATCCGCATAGCAATTACGATACTCGGAAAACAACCTAAGATAAACTAGACCTTATAATTGAAGGAGACAAAAATATTCAGAGAATTATAACCTTATTTCAGGGTATATTCATGATTCCATCGAAATCCCTGTCTTTTAGTTTTTAGAATAGAATAAAGTCGAAGTGAAATGAACTAGAGTGCTACCATTAGACGGACTATCTGACGTTGTAATTGTATTTAAGGCTGAGAAAAATGCGACCGAGTCGTAAATGAGCTCTAGTGAAATTTATTCCAAAGGCTCCAATACAATTCCATCGACACTCGCCTGATTACATTCCCTTAGTAACTTCATAGATGACAGACAGTGCAAATAGCATTGTAAATGAGTTATAAACATATATTAAGAATCGTGGAGATATAATTGCTCATTAGGAAGTTTTTCTCGGGATCTTGGAATATCATGTAGTGGATTTTATATTTTACTAATGGGACCGGCGGACGTTCTCCCACCCTGATAATAAAAAAAACTTGGCAAATCATATACTTAAACTTTCCTGATGAATCACTTTATCCACTGGTGCAGGCCGTATGAAATCCGTTCAGTTGTTTTTGATTTTATCGCGAACACAGAGACAGACAGACGTGGCAGAGGAATTTGTTTCATAATATGTAGTGATTGATAATCTTATGTTATTTTACTCTATATTTTGTAATATTGGTAGTGTTTTACGTAATATAGTTAGTTATATTGTGTTCAAGTAAAATGGACAGGAAATAATAGCACGGAGCATGGATTCTGACCTGCCATAAAAAATTCCTGGACAGGTACTTATAATATTATTACCTACTCGACAATGGCAGTAATAGTTTAGAAGATTGTTTGCCAAAATTAAAACTAAAATAAAACATTATAAGCAGCCATTAAACACAAATATTTAACCTACATATATAGTTTAAAGGTAAATATTAAGATTTACCAATATAGAAGGATCCATGCCAAATACGTAAGGAGTCTTTGTACTAATACGCGGATCGAGTACATGCAGTGTGGCTTTTGACAGTTCTTCTTCAGTAAGAGTACTGTGCCAGTACGAACGCATCAAACTCATGCCTTTACCAAATATGTCGTTACATATGAAACCAGTGTAGAAACTAAATAGACCCAATAAGATAATAACGTATCGACCTGAAAAATTTACATTATTGAAAGGGACTTCGTAGTGATGATTATTCATTCCCAATCATTATTGTATTATGTTATAATATTAAATGATAATGTGACCTAGGATAATGTCCATCACACGGGAAGCCTATACACGGATTGGCTAGTCTATCCACTCAGGTAGATATTAGAAAAAACTCTACGTCTAAGATAGGGTTTTACCACGATATTTAAATTTACTAAAAGCTCCGGTTCATTTCAGTATTAACTAACGAATATTGTATCAATATAGTATTGTACCAATCTACGTAGATCGACATAGTGTCTCAACATTAACATGTTAGTGTAAAGTGATAACTCACTAATCTATCATAGCTTTAATAATAAATCATTGATGATCATCCCAACTAGGGAAGAGAATATTGATGAAGGAGCAAGGAAATGATAAACAGAGGAAGAATAAACTAATGGTATATTATCTTAAGGCTTATTATTTTAAGCTTTAACAGTTAATAACATACTTAGCAGTCACCCGTGTTACTAGATATATTCAGCATGACAAGATCATGTTTTCGCCTGGCCGTAAGTTACTACCACACCAAATTACGCAGAGATCGGCGCAGACTCACAAAAAATAACAAAGTGGCAGATCTATGTACTTTGTCAATTATAATTTTAAGGTTATAAACAAAAGGTACACTGCATCATTTTACCAAAGAAAAATCCTTACCTCCAAAGAAAATATTCCAAATTTCATTAGTCGATGTCTTTTGAGAAAACTTTTTTTCATGAATCACCATCCAAACTCCGAATGTTATTAGTATCGTCGCGTGTCCCACATCACCAAACATTATCCCAAACAGAAACGGGAACGTTATGATCGTATACAGACCTATTGCAAACGTACAATAAATTTATTTATAAAGAAAAATAATCATTGATAATGAGTAAGTTTTTATCATCATCATCAGCTTGTAAGAGACCCATTGCAGGGTCATAGGCCTCTTCCCGAAGGAAGGTATGAGCATTGTCTCCACCTCTTCCCATGACGTGTTGACGATTTCAAACTCTGAGAAAGCCACAGTTCTATACCCACATACGGTGGTACTTCATAAACATTTCTTAGCTTCAGGTTTCCTCACAATATTTTCCTTCACCGTTATCCGATTGTGTAACCAATTAAAATTAGTAAATGTACACTAAGTCCGAAAAAATCGTTGATACGTGCCACATACATGGGTTCGAACCAGTGGACATCAAATTGATATTCCACCGGTCAAACCAATAGACCACCACGACTTTTCTATATTCTATTTTATTAGATAGCAATGAAAGAGAATTTACATACCGACGTACACTTACGTGAAATTATCCAGAAAAATATTAAAATACAGTGTTGTTTTTCACTCAAGTATAACTTATAGTCTTCGTTTTACTTTACTTTGTATTTATTATATTTTTTACTCCGTTTACTTTATATATCAACTAGCGGGCACGGCGAACGTAGTTCAGCCCTATAAAAAAATCTTGATAAATTTTATACCTAAACCTTCCTAATGTATCATTTTACCTACTGGTGAAAACCGCATGAAAATCCGTTCAGTAGTTTTAGAGTTTATCGCGAATAGACAGACATACGTGGCAGAGACCTTTGTTTTAGAATATGTAATGGAGATACATTAAAGTAAATTTCACGTAAGAAACTAAAAAAACCGATGAAATTTCCATTTTCGTATTTCATACAACTGTTTATAATTTTTTTTTTTATAAAATAAATATATACTATATATCTACTATACTATATACCTATCTATACAGCTGATATCGTAAATTGAGTCAAATCGCATGATAGTTTTCAATTATTTATTTCAAAATTTAGTCCACTACGTTAACACTGTAAAAAATAAATTTGTTTGCATGTTTCATAATATTCGGTGAGAACTTTTTGTGCATCTATTTGTACCAGTATTACGCTCTCTGGCATGTATATGCTAGTTCAACACATAAGTATCATCATTACATAGTATAAAACAAAGTTCCCTACCGCGTCTGTCTGTCTGTCTGTTCGCGATAAGCTCAAAAACTACTGAACGGATTTTCAAGCGGCTTTCACCAGTGGATAAAGTGATTCATGAGGAACGTTTTGGTATATAATTTGTCAATGATTTTTTTTTATAATTAGGGCGGGACAACGTCTGCCGGTCCCGCTAGTATAGCAATATATTAATTTTGCCGTTTCCAAAAGTACCATTCAATTTTTAATATTTTAATATTCATAATATTTTAATATAACAAATCGCACGATTATATGATCATTTTGCAGTGTCAGGTTTTCTAAACATCCTTAAAATGTATTTACTTCTCTGAAATAATAAGACAATATCGACTAGAAACTAATAGTTACTACGTATCTCAAAGAAAGTTAGCTTTACAAGAGAGAAGGTATAAAATAAATGTGGATTATGTATGTGGTAGATAAATACGAGGGATAGTATTTCCGAGAATTTGTATGTAGACGATTTGACAAGTATAAATAAATTTCAAAACTTACTATATTAAAAAATGAAAAAGTGTAAAACTTGAGATAAATGGTATTTTAATTCGTGGTGGTCGAGTGATTTAGAGAACTTTAGACGGTGGAATAGTGATTAAACATTCGCGGGTTCAAAGTTATACAAGGATTTTTTCGGAAATCGTATACTAATACTTAATTTCAAATAGTTACAATATCGACTAACGAAGAACGAAAACATCCTAAAAAATCTTCATGCGGTGGGAATGTGAGTAAATAATAGCACTGTTGAGTTCTAATACACAAAAACTAAAAAGTAGGTAAAGTATCAACCTGGATTCAGTTCCTTGTACGAAGAATGGCCGTAAGCGTTAATAACCGCCTGAAAACCTTGTGTAAATTTATTGGTCCTATGAAACGTTGGCTTCATGGATAACGTTGTACTTTTGGACAGGAATGAGGGTACATTTGTACCAATAGTTTCCTGTAAATATCAATGGTATTGTGTTAAAACATATTTTATATCACAAAATCTTTTTCCTTGACTAAGCCTCCAATGCTCTTGCAGAGTTTACAATGAAAATATTGCAACATCAAATTCATATTATACCTAATACCTCACATTTAATTGAAGCAAAATTGCTTATGGCACGGCATGGAAAAAAATTCGTTACGCGTTACGAGATAAACGTAAGGTAGGTATATGTATTTGTGTGTATGTGTAAATATGTATATGTGTTTGTCTGGGTCTAGTTTCATAGTTTGGGCATTATCTTATATCAGAGCCAAAGAAATTTCGTTTCCTCCGCGTGTACACACAGGTACGCGCACTGTTTTTTATTTTATTTTATGAAGCAGCAACCAGTTATGTAATCCTTCTGATGGTAAGTGATTACCGCAGCTATAGATATGTATAAATGATCTCAAAAGGACCACACTCTTGAATCTAGTCACTACTACAGCGGATTCAGTTAACGCCTAATATGCCAGTATATGTCGCCAGACGCACCCGGTGCACCAAAATACTGTAAAGCGAGTATTATTACTTTACAGAGTTAAGATACCGTACTCCTTGAACTTGGTCTTTAAGGATTCGCGAGGTCACAGGTGAAGTAGTTGCTATATTAGAAGCTATCAAATTGGTACTATCACATAAATTAGATCAAACTATCATATTGACAGGTTCTCTGAGTTGCTTACAAACTATTCAGCATAATCCGATTTTTTCTAAAGCAGAGTCCCCAGTTATCATAATTATTAAATTCCATTTATATCAACGTCATTGTTTAGGAATTTATATAGTTCTGGCATGTATACCAGGACATAGTGGGAACCAGGGTAATGAAGCTGTTGGTCTTGTTAAAGAAGCTATTCAGACTTTATTTTGATGACTATAATACCTATGTTCAGGATTTAAACTCTCCAAATAAGACTGATTCGTTTGCATCATGGAACTCAAACTGGTATGCATCCAACCAAATTAATGGCAAATCATATGCTACCGGATACATTCAGGATAACATTCCGGGTAAGCCATGGCTTTATAAGTTTCGTAACTGTTAGAAGCTTGCTGCATCTATTATCTATAGACTGACGATCTATCTGTAGAGGTGTGCTCTCCAGTCCATCTTGCAGAGCCAGAATCAGGAAGAACTCAATATGTAAGCGTGGGTTGGATGAAGGCATTCCAGAACACTTTTTTTCGATTGCCCCAATTTCGTATTGTATTGTATGATATTTTACTTAACAATATAATACGTTCGTCAGATTTTAACAAAAGAACAAAGGTGTGGATATTCTCTTTTTGCCAAAACTCTGGCTAATTATATAAGTTTTAACAAAATTAAACTTTAAGATAACGCAGTAACTAACAGTAATTATTATGTAAATATATATTTATTTAAGGCATGATGTCTGTGAGTGTTGTGTTTGTCTTTGTGTATTTCAGTGGCCTAATCTGGAGGAATTAAATTATACAATAAAAATTTAATACTACCTATAAAGTGACTCTCCCATGACTGACTTGACACTGGTAGAATTCGTATCTATTAAACTCCAATATTAAAAAGTTGAAGTTGAAATTAGTGAGTTTGGATGTTCAGGGTAATCTCTGGTACTACTGATCGGATTTTGAAAATTCTTTCACTATTAGAAAAGTATATTAGACTCCTTTTTTGCTACATATATATTTTCAATAATTGATCACGATAAATGTAATTAAAATTAGCAAAATTCTATAATATGATGTGCGCTGCTTGAACGGTTTGAAATAAAATAATAAATTCTATAGCAAAAATATTCATTGCTTTTACAAAAAAGTCTGCGACACCTTATAATATATCTAAGCTTAATAACTTAGTCAACAATATGATGGGCTATGTGTCAAAAGTAAAATAAATTTGACAAGATTAAGTTTGGATGCAGATTTCACGTATACTTACAAATTCTTATACAACAAACAACTAAATTGGACCCGACTGATGATGCTGCAAACGGATGCTAGGCTTATTTTAAAAGATTTCTCACATACCAACTGGGTATAGTGAGTTCCTGAATAGTTTGGATTCACAATTGAGAACTGCAGATGTTGCTGTAATCGGATATTAGGTTTTTTAAGATTTTATTCGTTTAAAAATATAATTGAAACCGGTAGTAACCTACTCGGTGCAGACAAAGTTGCACGGGTCAGCTAGTAAGCTCATAAGAACAAGGAGAATCACTATAATGTGACGAAATTTTGTAAGGCCTGGAACTACTTTCTTAAGAAAGACAGTTTAAAATGGTTGTATCGCTCCATTTTAAACTATGCAAGTCATGGCACAGTATTAAACATATGGCGGTCTTAAAAGAGATGTGAATGGTCTGACGATCCAAGTGTAATTTACTTTTACGGGACTGGCAGGTTTTTACAGCTTCACCGGACTTCTGTGTAGTGCCTAGTCATCGGCTACCTTTTAAGGGATCCAGTCAGTAGTAAATAGCCAATAGTAATTACGTGGCGTTGGGATTATCTATCTGTTACAAGCCGAAAGTAGCTATAATAATATCTCGTTAGTTGGATAAATAGCTTGATTAAAATAAACCCACTTAATTATTTTATATTTGAAATTACAAAAAGAACAATTTCAACACGCTTAAAATATATGGATAAATTATTTATTTACCGAACAATGTTCCAAGGTATCTTGAACTTTTCTTAAATCACGGTCAGGTACCCAACATTGTCCCAAGAGGCATTTTTTTGTTACATCCAAGTTAAATAAATTCATAGTATGATAAATTGATTTCGCTTTTCTAATTTGTACCATCCACATACGCCACTGTTTGGCTACGGCACGGAGGGCTTTGCAACGATGGTATTTTGTTTTCATTAGGACCTAAAGTACATTGGTAATTGTTACACTTTACGTATTTACCTGTGAGTCGTCTAAAGTAAGAGTCAAAAGTTCTCAAAAGGAAAAAGAAACGATTTTGAAACGTTTTTTTTAAACGTGCTCCACTCCTATTAGCCTTAGCGTGATGACGTATAGCATATATAGCCTTCTTCGATAAATGAGTTATCTAGTACTGAAAGAATGAATTGGATTTTCAAATTGGACCAGTAATTCCTGATTTATCGCGTTCAAGCGAATAAAATCTTTAGCTTTTTAATATTAGTATATAAGTATAGATTAATATATCCAATAGTCACACTATCTTTAGAAATTTTTTTTTTTTTTAATTCTAATTGGTTCACATATTTTCCTTGTAGCTTTCTAGCTCAATATTTAGTGTATTAATTTTGGCATTCACCTGCTCTAAATCCGAAATCCTTATATCCAGATTATTCGTCATATCCATTCTTTCCTCTATCGTTGTAGGGCATGTATATATGTTAACTCGAAAGCCTACAAAAACCTTTCCCATGCGAGAGCTAAGCTGCTCCCCTTGGCACACTGCTAAGAATGCCACCTTTCTCATTTCTTTACCCTGAAATACACATGTAAATATTATTGTACTAGCTGTACTCGCGACTTCGTCCACGTGGAACCTAATGTAAAAAAACAGTGACCAATAAAGTCATCAGAATGTATTATTTCCATTTACTTATCTACTTTTCTCTCGTACTTAAGTCGCGTCGTAATTAAAATTATAATAATTTTTAGTAGAGTGAACCGATTTTAATGAAACTAAGATTAAATTTTACTCGAGGATATGCTTCATGATTCTCTTAGCGAGGTTTTATCGTAAACGCATTACTTTAGCAGTGGTGCGTGAGAAACAAACGAACAGAACGAAATTTCTTAAAATGGTTGAAATGTATTGTATTTCTTATTTCAAGACACCTGCAAAATTTTTTTCACAAAAATCTAAAATTACAGACACGTTACATTTACATTCTTATTATATGTATAGATGTTGTTTTTGTGAACATGGATGTAAATGTAAAATTGATATTAAAAACGTATGAACTATAAAAATATACTTTATACGGTCCATAAAAAAAAATATAAAGTCCGGTTTACTGTGTATGGATCCTTTAGAATCTTGTCCTCTTTCGCTTGCCGATAATATATATTTCCTCTTGAAATTCTCCAAAGCATCATTTCAAAATGAAAGCTTATATTTCTTCGGACTACACCTGATAAAAATGGATGTCGTAATTATTTTTCAATCAATTTTCTTATGGAAGAACTCAATGTTCATACTGCACCAAAATTTAAGTCAATGGAAATATGCGATTGATGGATACATTTTAATTAGTCCTCACCTTATTTCCCATCTGTCAGTATATGTAATCTAGCTACATCTCATCTTACCAGAATATAATTTCGTAGAACAGTTGATATTGAAACAATAATGTTCATATTTAAAGAATTTTATATTTTTGTTTAGTCACATATTCACTTTTACGCATAATTATAGTACACAGTTTCCACAAATATGTCCTCATTTCAAAGCCCTTAGATTAATTATTCGACACCTAACAGCTTCGAAAAGATTTATATTTATGTAAGTAGATTTTAAAGTGAACGTACGGGAAGTAAGGTTAGATAAATCACAATATTTAAAACAAGAGACGAGCGCCATTTGACATATATTTAATACGGAACACACCTGTCATAACAACCAAGCGACCACCAAGACCTATGTCTCCAGCTCCAGATTTTCTAATATTAAAACAAAGAAAGACGCTTAAAATCATTAGTAAAATGTTTCTAATGTTACTAGATCATTCCCGCCCGCTTTGGCCATTAAAAATGGCAAAAGGTCAATGAATCCAAAAAATATGTAGACTAGAACCATCTATAAAAATTCCGCTTTGAGTGGCCATAGTCTTATACCGATACGTTCAGTAGTTTTGACATATGTCGAGGCGATGTTGAGGTGGTAGTTATAAAAGTATGACGTCGTCCTATGTAAACGTCACCTTTAGCAGCTGATTCACTACTGTATATAATTACGAATGTATGTAGACATGTAAACGGTCCGATGGTCCGCCCAAGACTGATCCTAGCTCCGTTTTTGTTACGAGTTTTTTATATCATAGGAGGCAAACGAACAGGTCGGTCACCTGATGTTAAGTGATCACCACCGTCCATAGACACTTGCAACGCCAGGGGAGTCACAAGTGCGTTGCCAGCATGTGTTTGGGGGAGGGGGGTTCACTGGAAGGCGAGAACCGGGAAGGAGAGAGGAAGTGGCGCTCTCACTGACCGAACGAAGCGCAATAATGCAAAAGCACTGTTACTTCACGTGGGTGTTTCTGTGGGTTGCTTGCTGATATGTATATAATATAGATTGATGACATGTTGAATGTCCAGCAACATTATAATTACTATGCAGGGAAATTAAACAAGATCTACATATCTTAGAATCAATATTAAAAATGAAGATATATGTGTCATACTTTGAAAACATTTGCTCTCCTCTTAATTCAGCGTCACCCAACAAAGGGCCAATGTGATCTAACACATAATGCATTTCGTTCATTCCGAGATAGTTTACCAGCAATTTCGTTTGGTTTTCTGATATCTCGGTTATATCATTCTCCCATTTCTCCAACATATTCTGCAGTATTTAATAAAGCTCATTTAGGAATTATGTCATCTCTTAATTTATCAGTTAATTAAGTTCACCAATAATCATAATAATTTACTTCCACAAAATCTTGAACTAATTAATTATCAGAAAATAAATAACGGAAGCAGTAAATAAATATTGTGCGTGCATATTTGGAGGGCATCTAACAGTTACTGAATACGAATAATCATCAGAATGACGTATGTTGCTAAGAATCGAAAAAGGCTTTTACCCTGCAGTAGACCAACACATACTAATAGAGACTTATTACACACTTTTTTCAGCCAATCAGCCAGTGTAAATCCAGCTATCGCATTGTTGAAATCTCGTTAGCCAATGCTGTTTATTAATTGCGCTATACTTAAAATCAGGGGCAGTGCCACTACTTACACTAGTGGAGAATCTCAATTCAATATATAAGTATTATGTTGCCTTGCTCACGATGTTATCCTTTCCTTACAATCATGATGAGAATTTGTAATGATACTTCCTTAATTGAAAAAAGACTGTTCATTCACTAAGTCATATTTTAATCCCAAGAAGCATAACTGAATTTAATTTGATTTAAATTTAAAATAGGTTTTAATCTGTGTCATAATGTTTATTCAGACACGCAAATCGGCCTTGTAAATGTAAGCAGTGAACAAGCCGGCTTCCTAATTACGTGTTTAAGGACACGAAAACTATAACAAGTATTGTTGAAATGACTATTTCAGGTAATGTATTAGTAAAAACCAGCTAAAACTGACAATACCCACTACCTCTGCCTAAATAACATTAAAATCTTTCTATAAATAAGTTTAGAAACTTGAGGTTCCCAGACTTTTTTTGGCATAGACCACTTTCAAAATTTAGGTGGTTCCGGTAGACTCCTGCAGCTACATTCTACCATATTCCCAAAACTCGACAAAGCATGTAAAGATTAGAACTAACTATGGAAATTTGCGATGCGTACTGAATATGAAATTTTGAAATTTGGAAATTGGAAAATTGGAATATGGAACAGCCGTTGATTTTCTTAAAATATTATCTGATTACATTAATAGGAAGTCAAGCCAATATTTTAGTTCTTCACTATCGAAAGCAGATAAAGTCTCGTGGACCCCCCCGCTTACGAATTGTGAACACTCATTTTTTTTGTTACGCTAACGTAGACCTCCGTCGTGACCCCCGTGGACCACTGGGGGTCCACCTAGACAATTTTGGGAACTAAGGTTATAGACAAAAGAGTATATACAAAAGAGTTTAGTATTATGGCTGGTATATCATCTAAAGTTAACATTTAACAGTCTTTAGGAGATCGTCTGACATAGTCTCGCTCCAGTGCGTCTCCTTCTAAAGTTAGCCAGTCTATAAGCTTTAGCCCTCACTTTGATAATTACAACCACTTATAACATCAACAACTAACTTTGGATATGCCCTGTTCTTAAATTATAATGTAGCTATTATGTAATAAAAGTACTGCGTCGAGGAAGCAGAAGAATACTCCACCTCAAACGTTGCCATTTCGTTGGGCTGCATTGCTTTCGGATATTTCGCCAGCTGTGGTATAAATATATTGTCCTTTAACATCTCTGATTCCATGTACGTGAGTTTGCGCTCCATTTCGGCGCATCGGCACACATCCGATATGTAGTTCCTTTGAAATGCCTGCACTTCAGCGTTCATCTAAAATTGAGTTCAGTTGTACCAAAAATATAAATTTACAAAGTAAAATTTCTAGGGAAGCGTATATATAAATTGAGTAGAAAGATAATTATTTTACCAATAAACAAGTAGTGCAGCACAGCGCCCTATTAACCTGAGGAGACTAATAGCATCGGCATATAATTTTGTTACTCCACGATGCGGCGACGCTACGTCCTGCTAGAGCCCGTGGCATAATTTACTTATTGGTCCTTAATATAAACCTGGTTATACGAACCGAGAGCAAGGGACGAAGTGACTACGCTACTATCTACTCTAGTTATTACCAGGGCAGGATGCAATCTAAATTATATTAGAATAAAAAATAGAACATATTTCTATTCTCTATATTTTCTTCATTATTGATTTCAAAACTAACTAAATTACGTGTTTATATATAATAGTACGATCGAAATAGACTGATTAACCTCGAAATATTGGGTTGTTAAAAATGGCAGAGGTAGTGTTACCGTAGGCCATAAATATCATTTTCACAGTCAACCGATTACTAAACAAACATGAACTTATTATAAAATATGATATTCAAATATAATAACAAATACTTTTATTTAGTGTTTAACCCTTCGACTGACTTTTTTAAAACTAGATGTTAAAATGGCAGATCATATCTTATTTTTTTTTTGTTTCATTTCAAGTAATCGTAAAATGTACATTTCATGGTTTAGTTAAAAAAAACGTTCAAATTATAAAAAAAAAACACATTTTAGATAGGAAATGTAACTTTACAATACATATTTGTTATTTTTCAAAGTTTTCTAATAAATCAAGTTTTCATAAGCTAACGCTGGCAACAGTCTGTCGGCCTGTGCCTCATGAGGTATACATTCGTTCATATGGACGTTAAGCCTTTATGGTTTTGGACACTCCAGGGTAACCCATACATTAACATGTATACTTTTGAGTGTCCAGATGTCATCATTATCGTTGATGTTTTTCTAACAAAGAGTGTATAAATACTATAAATTTGTAGACGTAAGATAGTGCAATATGACGAATAGACACTTGGAAGGAAAAGCTTCATCTCTTCATTGTTTTGGAAAGAAAACTATATCCAATTTTTTCTTGAAAACTCTCAAGCTTGAGAAGAAAGAAAGATAATCGGCTAACAAACAGAGGACAAAATGGTACTGAACTGTTTTATCATAAACTATTTATATAGAGAATGTAAATATGACCCATCCTTACATATTTCCGCCGTAATTGCTGCTCAACATAATATAATACTTTTGTATCTATAGTACATTATTTAGACCAAATAGCAAACCCACTCATTTATATCATAAATATATCTTTCTTTAATATCTCTATTTATTTTTTTGAGTAATTAAATAAGTCACAGTAAACAAGGCCCCATACAGTGTATTTATCATGAACGCAGCTCAGTGACGACCATCAATACAATTGTTTAAACTTATAACAAAATTCTTTCAATTATATTAGCATTGATACGAATACATCCAAACAAATGCATGAATGATCATATGTTATATGACACGAACAAATCCTATAAAAAAACCGTACTCCTGTAGTACTTCTAAAATTTACAACAAAATTGATAAACCCCAAAAAAACGAATGATGCGGTTATAAATTACACTACAACTACTTTCAAATGTAGTGATGCGACCTCAACACGAATAACCTAGAGTTCATTCGTTTAATCAAGAATCGATATTATAGTAATTAATTCGTGATTCACACCTTCGTATACAAAAAAAAATATATATCAGTACATATTATAAAACAAAGTTCTCTGCCACGTCCGTCTGTTTGTTCGCGATAAATTCAAAAGCTGCTGAACGGATTTTTATGCGGTTTTCACCAGTAGATAAAGTGATTAATGAGGAAGGTTTAAATATATAATTTGGCAAATTTTTTAGGGCGGGACAACGTCCGCCGGGCCCGCTATTTATTAGATAAGTTACTACAAACCTACACGAATAAAATCAATCAAAACTATACAAATCAAATAATTTTAGTGACAAACATACTAACAAATATGTATTGTTATATCTACAAATGTACACATTTATACATATAATAAGAATGTTAATCTAACGTGTCTGTATTTTTAGATTTTTGTGAAAAAAATCGTTGTATGTATCTTGGAATAAGTAATAAGATACATTTCAATCATTTTGAGAAATGTCTGCCTGTTTGTATGTAACATTTTTGTAACACACATCACTGCTAAAGTACTGCGCTTACTATAAAACCTCTAGTCTTAGATTTCAGTAAAATTGATTCACTCTATCAAAAGTTATTGTAATTTTAACCAAACCAAGACTAAATGTTACTCAAGGATATGCTTTATGATTTCCTTGGTGAGGTTTTATTGTCAACTCAGAACTTTAGAAGTTATGCGTGTTCAAACGAATAAACAAACAGACAAGTAGATAAACAGACATTTCTCAAAATGATTGAAATGTATTTTATTCCTTATTGCAAGACATCTGCAAACATTTCACAAAAATCTATAGAGTACAACACATTAGATTTACATTCTCATTATATGTATAGATGATATCATACTATATCATCGTAAAACCCTGATGACTTTTACAGTTCACGTCGTTCACTTTCAGTTGGTGGGATTTTTTTAAACTAACTTGAAAGTTATATATTATTTCAAAAAATATAAACAATATCTTTACAAATTACTCTCACGTATAAGCTGTATTGTATAGTTTCACTAAAAACAATTTAGTAGTTTTACATGAAAGAGTAACAAATTAATTCTCACAAACTTTCTAAACATTATCATTATTTTATTATTTTATTATTTTATTTTTATTATTTTATTATCATTACATAGTATAAAACAAAGTCCCCTACCGCGTCTGTCTGTCTGTCTGTTCGCGATAAACTCAAGAACTACCGAACGGATTATCATGCGATTTTCACCGGTGGATAGAGTGATTGATGAGGAACGTTTTAGTATATAATTTGTCAAGGATTTTTTCATAATCAGGGCGGGACAACGTCTGCCGGGCCCGCTAGTATAGTATAAAATAAAGTCCCCTACCGCGTCTGTCTGTCTGTCTGTTCGCGATAAACTCAAAAACTACCGAACGGATTGTCATGCGATTTTCACCGGCGGATAGAGTGATTGATGAGGAACGTTTTAGTATATAATTTTTCAAGGATTTTTTCATAATCAGGGCGGGACAACGTCTGCCGTGCCCGCTAGTTTGTAGTATAAATAATAAAATGGTCTAAGTCATGAAACATAATCTGAAAAATACATGACCGTGGCATTTAAAATACAGTTCACAACATTATTAAACTACTATTTAATCACGATACGATCTAGAGTTACTCGAGAAACTCGACCAAAGACTCGATTTATCTATTTATAATTGTGGATAATGCAACAGTCAACAGTCCGATGAATATAATAACAATAATAAGAAGGAGCACACTAGACTGAAAACCTACAACACTTTATCACATCGATACAACTTACACTGTTAATTATATTGAAACATTAAATTATGTAACATCAATATTCATAAGCAAAAAGAAAAAAGAACAAAACAAATACACTAATGAGAATAATACTTACATCTGTAAATTGTACGCAGCCCATTTCACCGAGTTGTGATAGTATATCAAAAGCGGCTTCAGGCTGTACGTATATATCACAAAACGTCATGTCGTCACTTCGCAGCATCTCGCCCATTTTCTTTTCTGCCTTGGTTTCCAAACTAATTAATTATTGTTTACAAACATCTCTTAGTTTATGTATGCTCAACGTTTATAACTTCGTGTCGTCAAACACTACACAAATAACTGTAAATAATAATAAAAATATGAGCAGCATATCATTTTGATAAGTATCACAGATTTAGGGACATTCATCCTCACACGTTGGAACCGAAATGGTATCGAACGGTCCGGCTCCAGAGGGGTTACCTCCCACGAACGCTCCCATTGTGGAATAAGCTTCCTGCTGAGGTTTTTCCTGGGGACTACAGTATGGAGTTCTTCAAGGGGAAAATAAATAGGCTATTTTGAAGGGTCGGCAACGCGCATGTAATGCACTTGATGTTGCAAGCGTCCATAAGCTGCGTTGACTGCTTAACATCAGGCGGCGCGCGTGCTTGTGATTATGCTTCTTCGAAGATTTTATTGAACTCAAAGTAAGAGATGGATGTAAATTCTTACTCCAATTTCATCTGATGGTAAATTACGATGTAGTTCAAGATGTTAAACCTAAAGGGCACTCACTGGCTCTCGGGCGTAGCTGCGGGAACACCCCAACCGGTGCTTGGCGACAGATTTACAACTTGATAGTGGTATCTAGCCAGGTGGACGTAAAATAGCGCTAAAACCATGCGAATATGACACCATATTAGAAAGTTGCACCCATACGATAAGTCGGATCGATAGTACAACCAGAAGTGTCAAGTAAGTAGGAAAATCTCCTGCCATCCGGGACCTTTCACGGCATGCATAGATATTTAGTGTTACATCAAGATAGCGATATCACCACCATAGGTAAATAGAGAAGTATCTGTCTTACTATATCTCGCAACTAGGTGCCACTGAGCTACAATTTATTATTACTAAGTTGTATATTGTAACCGGAAAACGTTCTCCCGCAATGCGTTGAGAGACTGACAACTTGGGATGATAAGTATTTATATGTGATCACCACCCACCGGCCTTGCCTACACGTAAGAACAATCCATATGACTCTACATGTATAGTCCGCGTCAAATGTTATGGCAGCTCTGAATGTAGCTTTGAATTCGGCTTTGCACATAGTACAGTCAAGAAGTTAATACAAAACAAATTCAAAATATTAACTTAACATTGACATTTATTCATCTTTGTTACGATATTATACGTACAGTATAGTACGTTTTTTTATCAATTATGATTTTAGCAGATATTTGCCTATTACATTAAGTAATAAGAATGTGGCAGTACAACGACCACATTACAACTTTCAAAAGATTTTGTAGAATAAAGATACGACTTTGATTGTGTCATCTTGTAAACGCTTTGACAGCTAATTTACGTAAATCTCTTTATTTTACATACATATAGTCTATTTGCAAATTATTAGAGATAAAAACGAACAGATAATAAAAAATGAATCATTCCTAAGGTAATAAAACAACAGTAAAAACTAGAAATGGACAATAATAGCTGAACAATAGACCTAACTAGAAAATTAACAGTTCGCCACATTATGGATTTGTTAGTTATAATTAAATCCAAATAACGTTTAATCACCTAGTTGGTGAGTTTTGGGTGATCGCGTACTTTAATTGAATGACCCGCCTTATGCAGTATTTGTTTCTATCTATGGGATATATCTTGTGGCATATATTGTGCGTGTTACAATACCGTTATTGTAAATAAAATATATACATAATAAATAAATCATTTGTAATAAACAGCGCCTTCCATAGAAACATCATTTTTTGAAGTGGATGGGTCTTATAATAAAGACAAATCTACAAGAAAAAGAAAACAACGAAAATAACAATCACATGTGATTACCAATAACAAAACTAAATTGAATTCTGAATGCAACTGTACTGCAACTAGTAATGACAGGACACATGTGTCAACGTGGGTGAAATAGGGGGTGAGGTGCGCGCGCGGGCGAGTTTGCTCCCCTTTTACCTCACTACGTCCCTCTGATACCTAAATTTATGTTCTGCACATCTACTTTAAAGCGATTAAAAAGTTTGACGCGGACTATACATTCATTTTTTCGCGGCCGGCTCGCGTCATCTGTATTCGCAAGTGTAACCTAACCTAACCGATTTATTTTTCTCAATTTTCCCGTCTTGGTTCGATTAGGTTAGGTTAGTCTTGTGAAACAAAGACATCGCGAGCCGGCCGCGGCAGCAATCGGCGAGCGCACTGCGTTGGCGTTAATATGTAAGTACCGAAAAGTGCTACTATTTAGCAATTACAATAAAAGAACAGATCTTGGTTAACTTCAGAGTATCGACTGATAAAACTGGTTTTGTTCATCCTTTATTGTATACAGCTGTCGCGACAATTTACAATTCATACTATAACACTAATGATTTACAAATTTAAGCTAATAACTCTCAACTGGCCTACATTATTGCATAAATAACAAAAAGAGAAACTTGAATACTTCAGAGAAAAATTTTAATAATATATAGGAACGTAAAATACATTTATATTATACGATTACTCGATATTCAGAATATCTACAAATTCGTATGCTAATGTAAAGTAAGTTTTAAAAGACTGCCAACCAATAAGTTAATGTTCCAAAAAACATACCTGAAAATAACTTTTAAGTGTCTTACACCATATATTTCGTTTTATTATCAGAATATGTATCAATTATCATGCCCAAAAACACCTTTTTCCCATTTGACATAAAAACGATCTCTGTCATATATATTTTCAAATCCTGCATATAATTCTAAAAGAGTACTAACTCATATTTTCACTTCCGCATAAAGAGTTTTAAAACAGTGAGAAATAATAATAAAAAATACAATTTTTAAATGAACGTGATCTTAACATTTTTAAACACAAGATGCTTCATATCTATTGGCAATACACATTTGTCATCTCTACTGACAAATTTTATTTACTTCAGAAGAATTAATACAACTGTTGTTTCTTGCTCTTTTCTCAGCTGAATAAGGTCAGCACAAAATATTTTCTTCATGTTGTGAATTGATATTCAACTTAGTTTGATGTCAACCCTCGTTAGAATCTTGTATGTGTGTTACTAATGATAGTTGAACAGTCACTAACATCGCCTTTAAAGCTTTTCAGTACTACCTTTGGGAAACTCATTATATCTAGGTCGCTATTAACACCTTTATATTATACTAATAACATTGAGATCTACATATATAATAAGAATGTAGATCTAACGTGTGTGTACTTTTTAGATTTTTATGAAAACAATTGTTGCAAGTGTCTTGGAATAAGTAGTAAAATTCATATCAATCATTTTACGAAATGTTTGTCTGTCTGTTTGAACACGCATCACTCCTAAAGAACTGGGATTCGTGATAAAACCTTACTAAGAAAATCTTAAAGCATATCCTTGAGTAACATTTAGTTTTGGCTCTATTAAAATCGATTCACTCTATCAGAAGTTATTGTAATTTTAATGACGACGCGACTTAAATACGAGAGAAAAGTGGATAAATAAACGGATTTAATACGTTCAGATGATTTTATTAATCACTGTTTTCTTACATTAGGTTCCACGAGGACGGAGTAGCGGGCACAGCTAGTTATAGCTAAAAGGGTATAACTATAATTGTTTCATAATATTCACTCCCCACACAGTGACATCCAGTAATAAATCAACAAACATCAAACAAATCAGACCCAATAGAGTTTCAATCGATTACTCGCTGCCTGACGCCGCTACCTTCTGTAATTTTTTCAATCCCCAGAGAATAAAAGGTAGTGGAATAATTTACTGTTTTCCAACTAAGTTTTGAGGTGGGCTCCCTTTCCCCTTGAGACACTGTGTCTGTTATCTCCCCGTATATTATACTCAATCGAGAGTATTACTTTGAATGTAACAAAGTAAATAGTTCTTGTTACCTTGAATTATTGGGTAGTGGTTTGATATTTGAATTGTATAGAAAAAAGTATGAACTGTAACTATTAATGTACAATTTGAGCATCAAATACAAATTATTTAAAATATTTTCGGTTATAAAGGATTGTAAGTGGGACGTTACTCTGTTATTGAATGGTTTTTATTTTTACTCGCAAACTGGCTTTAATTCACTTTAGACTGTGTGAATTTAGACTTATTATTGTTACAGATTGCAATAACGACAATGTTAACACTAATATTATAAAGAACTTGTTTGGTTGAACGCGCTAATCTCAGGAACTACTGATCCGATTTGAAAAATTATTTCAGTATTAGATAGCTCGTTTATCAAGAAAGGTTATATATATATATATATATATATATATATATATATATATCACGTTAAGACCAATAGAAGCTGAGCACTAATGAAGAATGTTTCCAAATCGGCTTTGTTTTTCGTTTTGAGAACTTACGCTGCGTGTTAGCGTTAGCCCAAAGTAACTATTCCACGCGGATGAAATCGCGTGCAAAAGCTGGCTTAATATATTAGTATAATAATTATTATTATAAACTGACTCATGTTGTCGAGTGATTTATTCCTTTCTACCGTATAATAAATACATTTGTAACAATGATATAATCTGAATTACTCTGTCACACCTGCATGTCGTTAAATTATGTTTACATATTCGCACATTGAGATAACAACGATCGACTATTGTCATTGTCAATAATAATAACGAATAACAGATACTTAACAGAAGAATAACGATTTTTCAATTATGTTGTTATTCATGACATGAGAATAACGCATTACATTTTTAACTGTTATAATCTCTATCATCTCTAGTTATTGTGCATTAATGATATTTTTTTTCGAGATAAATAAATAAGTGAAGACATCAGGACACATGCAATCGCTGATCTTAATTAATCCTCAAGAGTTTTTTTTTTTGACAAGCACTTTTCTAATAGATTATTACTACCATCGTCGAGTAGATAATGGTATTGCAAGTTTTTTGCGACCGTTTCAATGTTTTAACAGAATGGTGGCCCCCTTGTTAGAACTTTCCAGAGAGTTTTCATGGGAAGTCAGAATGTATGCTCCGTGATATTATTTCCCATCCACTTTACTTGTGCGCGATAACCAAAATATACGTAAAACACCAACAATATTACAAAATATAGAGTCAAATAACACAAGATTATGAATAAAATATAAAATCCACTACATGATATTCCAAGATCACCTCAAAAAAGTCCCTCAGGAGTTGCATCTCCTGTGAATCAATTTTTTTCTCCTTGTTTTGTCATCGCATAAGTATTTGCCAGTATCAGTCTTGAACCTGATGTTGAATATAAGTTTACAGTACCGGAATTTTAATTTGATACGTCGAAGGAAAGATCGAGATACACGGCTAGGCTTGGTTTCCTATGACGATGTCTTTCTCTACAGTAGTCATTGCGCTGTGCGATAGGGAGAACGTTTTATAAAATCCAAGTAAACCGATCTTAGCTATACCTCTCTCTCTACTTCCCGACGTATCAAATCAAAGGCCGGGTACTGTAATTTTGTCTGAATTTAATCTACCACAACAACTTCAGATCTTATGGGCTACATGCCTGTCTTTTATATTTATGTAGTTATCTTTATTCTATTATTAATTAATTCTTACATTATTATCAAATTATAGTTATTAAAATAGGTAGATATTAAGCCGAATTTTTATACCATCCGATCATTATTGCGGCTACTACGGGCCACAATTTTAAATTATATTTCTAGTGTTAAATAAACTAAGTCGTCCTAAATTACAAAGACCAGAAACATTTTTAACGAAACCTAAACATCGAAATACATGTAACTCAATTTTATTTTCACGCATTGATTCGATATGAAGTCCTGATAATAATCATAATGATAGATATAGGTCAGAACACATTTATTATAATAATAATAATTTACTTGTTGGTGGTCTAAAGCGCTAGTACAATCCACATAGCGTTAAATCCATTAAAATGACTAACAAATATAATATAAATAAATGATAATCCTATTTAAGATCTTTGAAAGTTAAAATCAATCTGTTATAAGTATATACTTGTGTTGAATTATCGATTAGTCGTGAGTATGGCTTATTATGAATTTCAATTTCCTTCACATAATAACAACGAAACAATAATCTCAAAAGCCGATTGCAGACGCGACACACGTTCTATAAACATAACACTGTAAACACGTGGAAATCTTTACCTCCGAGCACTTGTTTGTGTAGTGTGTACCCATTTTCGTGTTTACACTCAATGCCTGTTTGAACGTTGCCTAGTGCAAGCACTAAAGCCAAAATACTTGAATGTTTTGATTTATTCACATAAATAATAGGTCTTTACCTATGAAATTGCCCTTCTGCAGTACTGGCCATTTCAAATCAAAATAATTTTTGTTTGGCTAAGAATTCTAATTTCAATTTTATTTTATTTTAAAAACATGGAATTCTTTTTCCAAAAGTAGTCATTTGTTTATTGATTAGTGTTACATTTTCATCGCATTTCAATCTTTTTTGTCATCATGGATACGTTAAAAATTCGAGTAATTATGGAATATGAGTACCGTCGTGGCAGCAACGCGGCACAAGCGGCACGCAACATCAATGACTTTTACGGAGCTAACACTACAAACCAACGCACCACCTGTTATTGGTTTGCTCGCTTCCGTTCTGGGAATTTCGACTTGAAAAATGAACCTCGCGGTCGTCCGAAGACTTTGATCGACAATGACGAATTAAAGGCGATTGTGGAAGCTGATGATACACAATCTACGGCTGAATTAGCAGCAACTTTCGACTTTAGCGTCAAAACAATATTTTGAACCGCATTGTTACCTGCGATGAAATATGGATTCTGTTTGATAACCGCAAGCGCTCAGCAAGTTGGTTGGATCCTGGTTCAGCACCTAAACAATGCCCTAAACGAAAAATTACCCCTAGAAAAGTGATGGTCACTGTTTGGTGATCTAGCGCCGGCGTGATTCATCACAGCTTCTTACCAAACGGGGTGAGCATTACTGCAGATGTGTACTGTGAAGAACTGAACACAATGATGGAGAAGCTGGCACATCTCCAAACAGCATTGGTCAATCGTTCGTCTCCGCTGCTCCTGCACGACAACGCGCGACCTCATACTGCACAACAGACGGTCTCCAAGTTGCAAGAACTGGGGTTGGAAGTTCTCCGTCATCTGCCCTACTCACCAGACCTTGCGCCTACATACTACTACTTTTTCCAGAATTTGGATAATTCCTTGGAGGGAAAAAAATTCAATACCCGAGAGGCAGTACAAAATGCCTTTGAAGAATTTGTTGCCTCCCGTCCAGCTGATTTCTTTAAGAAGGGCATCAATAAACTGCCACTGCGTTGGCAAAGATGCATTGATTGCATGGGTGATTACTTCGATTAATACAAATAAAAAATACATGAAAAAAATTCGTTTAAATTTTTTCATACAAAACGGCAATTTCATAGGGAAAGACCTAATATATATTGTTAGACACGTGGGTAATTATGGCAATACATGTTAATTTATACTATGACAATTACAAATCTGTATTTAAAATAAAAAAAAAGCGGTGTAATTTTCGAAGCTTTATAATTTAATGAGTCTGTTAACTTAAACTGTTCATAGCTCATCATTCGATGATTATCATACGTGTAGTGTTATCTATCTATGTATATATATTAAAATGAAGTGTCTGTATGTAATATCAAATAATATTTTTTTTATTGATCGGGTATGAAAGTATACACGCTACCGATAACGAAAATGCAATTTTTAAAATTTTTGTCAGTCTGTCTGTTTGTTTGTTCCGGATAACCTCTGAAACGGTTGGACTGATTTTGAAATTTGTATCGAGATTATGCAGCCCATCATACGTTTGATTAATTCCATTGTATTGAGCTTTCCCTTATAACTGCCTCGACTATTTTTATTTATATCCCTTTAATATTTTTTTTTACACAAACAATTACACTCATGTTGTAATTGTTCAAAAATAAAAGTCAACGCTTTGATGAAAATAAGCAGGTGAAATATATGGAAAAGAAGAATGTAGGCCGCGAGGAATTCGTTCTGTTATCAAAGGCATGGTCCGTTTTTCCGACAAGGAAATCATTCAGAACAAAAGTCAGTATATTTCTGTGTTGCTCATGGTTAAACATAGTCTCCGCCCACGTTGCTCACGCGTCGTTCGGTCGCCGCGCAGTTGCCCAGTACTCATTCCTTTCTCGTCGGGTATCCACGTTTCAGGTAAGCCATATCCCCTTTATTAACTTAAGCGAATTCACAATTTTATCATATAGTGCTGTGCGACAGTTTCCACAATGTTCTCAAGAGTTTTTATTTAGGTATTATACAGTGAAACGGTTTGCCGATTACTCGCGTACACATATCGGATGTACGATTATTTTTAGCTATCCCGTTCGATGTTCAACGAGTGCATATTACAATACCCCAAGTCGGGCAAACAAAAACCGGGTTTTTGATACTAAAAATATAATCGTATCGTGTGTTTGCGAATTCTATTTTGGATTTGTATCACTGTTCGCGGTATGTGAGAGAAATCGATAGGTGAATTGATCAATCACTTAGATTACTAAAATAATCGTATTTTAACATGCAATTGTTGAATAAGAATGTAAACAAGGCCAACTCTATCGTAAACATCAGATTGTTTATCGGAATTATAAAAAGAATTAATTGAAGCAGTTTCTACGCCGGGAGCCAATTTTTCGACCGTTACATCGCGTTGTTCATTTTACCTGAAGATTTATCGATCAGCTTGTTATTTTATCACGTTGGTGCCTTAATTATTTATTATAAGAATTCAATCAGCCATGATCCGTTTCGAACTATTATTACAAAGTATAATCATTTACGTTTCATAACAGAACGTTGCATATTACGTTCCTTAAAGTTTCCATTATCTATTTTTTATTATAAACAAATAGTTTTTTTATGACATCGTTGATGAGCTCTGTGACGCTATCTATAAATTTGGCGGAACTTTATAGTCTCACAAAACGCTGAATGAAAGTTTTATTTGATTAAATACATAAACTATAACAAACGGGACAGATATATAGCAGTAAAAATGCATGATGTAGGTATATATAAAATTTCGGTGTTTACGTTTAATTCATGCGAAACAAAAATAATAATTCTCTCGGAATGTAGACAGATACGGATGCGAGGTCAAGGAAAATAGTTTAATTTTAAAACGGGGTTACTTTATGTGAAATTTCATAATCACTTTGAGACAAATACATTACATGACGAATTAATGGTGCTTTAACTATGTGCATTAAACATTATCGTAATAAAGAAGGTCGAGGCAGTCACAAGGACTGCTGATAGAAAAGGAAACTCATAACAATGGTATAACTGTGTTCTTTTTTAAATAGATTATAGTATGAATTATTTAAATTTCATAATTTGTAAATTGAAATTACTATCATTAGTCTGGTTTTCAGATCTACCGGCACCCCGATCAATAATTGTACACATTTGATATAGTCTATAATTAATATATGATATAGGCTGCACAATCTCAATACAAAATATTGGATATACATAGGCCCCTGTACTTCGTGTCGCTAGTCTGACGCAAGCCGCATAAGCGCAATACGATCTGTCATGCTTACTAGCATGTCAAGACGCGAAATCATAAGTTTGTCTCCTGCCAAGAAAATACCGCTCAACGATAACGTGTATAGATACTGCATCGATTGATACAGGTTCCAATCTTATAATGAACCTCAATGCTAGAACGTAACGTAACAATAACGTCTTTATATAAAAAAAAAAAAAAAACAATAACAATAAAAATAAATATATAAAAAAAAACACCCAATAGATGCTCACAGATACGATTTTTAACTTAACTTACACTTAAAAAGCGATAGCAAAAAAATGGTGCGGACAGAGAGTCTGCAGAAAAAAAAAAAAAAATGTTAGAACGTAAAGAAATCATATTATGGTGATTTTCTGTAGCCCACTGAGATAACTACAAGCTTGAAGTATAAAATAATTCTATCTTTAAAGCTTATCGTGTTAGCGCGTCGTGAGATTGTTTATCAGAAACATTTACAAAAAAAATTGAAACACCTTTCTCATTTCACAATATTGTGTATTTTTGTACCTCACTATTTGAATATATACAACTCACAGGGTTAGGTTTGTTATAGTGTAATATCTTCTTACTGTGAAATAAATTATCACTACATATTATAAAACAAAGTCCTCTACCACGTCTGTCTGTGTGTTCGCGATAAATCCAAAAACTATTAAACGGATTTTCATGCGGTTATCACCAGTAGATAGAGTGATTTATGAGGAAGGTTTGGGTATATAATTTGTTAAGGTTTTGTTTTTATTATTATCAGGACGGAACAACGTCCGCCGGGCCCGCTAGTGGTATTATAATTACTAATACACACAATTTAATGCAACATTTATTATGTGTCTCTAATAATCATAACAAATCTAATGTTAAATAACTTTATGATCGCTATCGATTTAGTCGGTGGGTCAATGTCGAGTCATCACTGGAACTAGAATAATCGAAAAATCACCAGTTCCTATAGACGATTTAACAATGGAAATTAATGTATCGTTAAGCCATAATACGCAATTAACATCAAAATATACAATTCTAAGACGTCGAATATTTCTAAAGGACTGTAAGTAGGCACTACGCTGCACTTTCGACATAAGCACTCGTTATAAAGTAAAAAAACTAATGATCGAGATACAGAATTTACCGTCTGCGAGTTTTTATGTGAACTCCTATTAGGATACGTGGTGTTAGACGACACTGCTTCAAATGTTATGATTATTTGCGTTCTATGGGGAAGATAATTTTTTTTTAAGTCGTGAGTTTTATATAAGACTTGCGGGTCCGACGAGCGTTGTCCCGCCCTCATAGTAAAAAAACCTTGATCAATTATATACCTAAACTTTCCTCATGAATCACTTTATTTACTGGCGAAAATCGCACGAAGTTTCGGTCAGTAGTTTTTTAAATCAATCGCGAACAGACAAACAGACGTGGTAGAGGACTTTATTTTATAATATGTAGTGACTATGCATTAATGTAACTTAATCTATAAGAATGCTGTGATTTATTATAACTAAAAACATAATTAACTCCAACACCTGTAATATTTGTTATGCCTATTGAAGAACATTACGTTATTGTTGTTGATATATTTTGAATAAATAAAAAAGGTAAATCGCTCGAAATGGGAGAGCTATTGAGCATTAACATCGGCAAAACCATTCAGGGAAAGAGAATTCTCTCAAACTAGGTTTCTCGACTCAGGTTTTATGTAACCAATCGCTTTCAGTCCTCATCTTTAAACTGTCGGTTTATCACGTTCGTGAGTTCTTCACTTTTCATTAGCCAAGTCGTGGTGTCTTCCTACTTTTAGTACTAATTTGTTTGCTCCAACGGTTATCGGATCTTTGACAGCTGTGCACCGTTTAGCACACAGAGTATACAATTTTAATGTTTTTTATTTTAATTAAGGCCTCATACTACAATAATACCTATTATACGACCGACAGTATTTTAAATCCGGTTCATAAAATTTCCTTTATATAAGCTTAAAGAAAATGGACATTGTTAACTTGTTATTTATACTTATGTCTTCATCATGGTGTAATAATAGAAAATACAGCGGAAAATAAATGTATATAATTTTACTTGTCTTCAAAATAGTTATAAATATTTGATGACGCGCGAGTAGTAAGGCCGCTGAAATAAAAATAAACTATAATAACAGACGTTACAATGAATGAGATTAAAACTAACTATAGCCAAATTTCGCACTTATGGTGTGTTAGATTCTATAAAGTCACAATTTAAACCTAATCGACATAAGTTGGGTATCTTTGTTCTACACATTTTCATACAAAACCCAAGATTAAGTTTAGTCTAGATTTTACAAGGATTTTGAACTGGACTCTTAACTTACGTAATACAATAAAAATTAGGCAAATAAACTTCTTGAAATATTTAGTTATTGAACTAGTGTTTATATTTAATACTTGCTGTTATTCACTTGATAATTTTATCACAATAATTGTAAAACTATAAGAAACGATATAAATGAATACTTTGGTTTGAAGAACTTATTCATTCCAGCTAGGTCAGTCGGTCGACCGATGTACAAGTGGATTCGCGTATGACGTAAATTGAAAAAATAACGAATGAGGAATGTTGTTTTTCTTAATTCGAGTCAATGTAACTCAAACACTGCCTATATATGTAACTCAAAATAGATTAAATGTTTAAGATATTTACAGCTCTAATAACGTGTGTTAACTGAAAGCCAAAAATGATTGATATTTGAATATAATATATACGCAATTTGATGCCTACGTAACACGGTAAATATACGTATTTAAAAATAATTATATAACAGTACAAATATTTTTTATTACTGCTATTCTACTGGTCATAATAATAAACTTGTTATGTTATGTAGCCATTTTCATTTCCTGCTGCGGCAGATAAGAAATGCTTTCGCGAACGGACCTTTACAACCGCTCTACACACATAGAAAATAAAAATGACATAATTATGCAACGGATTCTTGCCCAAACGGATTCTCGACATTATATATAACAAACGTATAAATTATTTGAAGTGTAAATTACAATTATATTGGATTCACAATGAAATATGAAAATTAGCAGACATATTTTAAATTTATAAATTTTATTTTATACTAGCTATACCCGCAGCTCCGCATGCGTTTTTTAAATTGTATTACTGAAATAAAAAATTGTGAGATTATGTAAGTTATAGAAATGCTCTTTAAAAACAATTGTAAATACGACACGCACGCCACTTACAGTAACATGTAACGTATACATTGGATATATAAATACTAACAGTGTGTCGAATGAGGTTTATCATCAGCAACAAATTTGGAACCTTAACCCACCATGTAACTACCTCAGTGCTCACTTACAATGTATAAGGAACTAATGAAACAATGACTTAACGATCGTTATAATGATATAATATCGCCATATTGTCAATAAGTAATACGTTTATTGTCTAATATCTTATTAGAAAGACCCCTTCTATCTTCAAAATTACTATTCATAATTATAATCTTGAATTGCAAACAATGAATGTCTTGAAATCTTGCATAAATATAAATCAAGTTATAAAACTTTATATCTGTGTAAGTAGTTTTTAATATTTAATATAAATAGTGCTCATTGAACTCGATACAATATTCTTATATGTTACTATGGTTACTTAGTTACGTAGATGAAAATAAAAAAATGAGTGCCAAAGTGACCAAAAGGACAGTATAATTCAATTTACATACATGTGCACAGATATATGAATTTCAATTATATTTATTCTTAGAGTCTAGTACAACGCACATCTTATGCACATTTTTACAGTGAACAATATATTTTTGCTAAATTTCATGTGGACGAAGTCGTGGGTAACAGCTAGTCTAAAATGGAATAACTTAAATTACTTTTTATAAGGCCAGCTATCTGCCAGTGAAAGTCCTATAGAAATTGGTTGAACCATTATAGAGATAGCACTGCAGACGAAGCCGCGGTTAACAGCTAGTCTAAATTAGAGTAGCCTAAGTAACCCGCTGTAATTTTAGCTACCTCCCAGTGAAATTCCTGTCAAAATCACTCCAGCCGTTTCGGAGATTACCCGGAACAAACAGACAGACAGACCGACAAAAATTTTAAAAATTGCATTTTTGTTATTACAAGCGTGTATACTTTCATACCCAATTACTCAAAATTTTTTATTTTGATATTACATACAGATACTTCATTTTTATTATATGTATAGATGATAATCATATAGCAAATTGTTTTTCATACCACACTGAAAATAATATTCATAAAAGTTCATAATCAGTTATGTCATAGTTTATATTAGTCATAAGTTTTGTGAACACATGAAAAATAGCCGTAAAACGAGCTGTTACTATTGTCATAAAACAGGCCGCGACTCCGTCCGTCTGAAACCTGATGTAAAAAAACACTGACTAATAAAATCATCTGATTGTATTAAGTCCATTTACTTATCTACTTTTCTCTGGTACTTAAGTCGCGTCGTCATTAAAATTACAATAACTTTTGATAGAGTGAAACGATTTTAATGAAACAAGATTAATGTTACTCGAGGATATGTTTTATGATTTTCTTGTGAACTTGTAAATGGTGAGGTTTTCTCGTGAATGCTGTTCTTTAGTAGTGATGCGTGTTCAAACAGACAGACAGATATTTCTAGCAATATAATGTCTTTTATTACTTATTCAAAAACACCTGCTACAATATTTTTCACAAACATCTAAAAAGGACCGACACGTTAGATTTATATACTTGTTATCTTAATATATATATTTCTTGTGTGCGTGTGTATGTGACTGAACTCCTCCTAAACGACTGGACCGATTTTGATGAAATTTTGTGTGCGTGTTCGAGTGGATCCGAGAATGGTTTAGATTCACAATTGGACCCGGTAGGTGGCGCTGCGGTCGACTTTTAGGATTTTTTTGTTTTCAAGGCAGGACAACGTCCGCCCGGTCCGCTAGTCTTTATATATAAATTTCTTATGTACGTGTGTATGTCACTGAACTCCTCCTAAACGTCTGGACCGATTTTGATGACATTTTGTGTGCGTGTTCCAGTGGATCCGAGAATGGTTTAGATTCACAATTGGACCCGGTAGGTGGCGCAGAGGCAGACTTTTAGGTTTTTTTTTATTATCAAGGCAGGACAAGTCCGCCGTTCCCGCTAGTATATGTATAGATTGCTAGGTTTAATGAAAGGTTCTGATATCAAAAATGGAAAATGATATAATAATGCAAATATCATCGTTTTTTTTGCACATGATAATGCTACTCCTTCAAAAATGAAATTAACTGATTTTTTTTTTATGTACGAGAGCGTAATTTTTTTACAGATTTGAAACCAGATATGAGTCGCTTAGGCAGAACACGGCGCACACGCGTCTACGATTGCAACTATAACAAAGGCGAAAGCTACTATCGGCCAGTTCTCGACCGCTTGGACGGGAAAGTACCAGCAGCCCGTGAACCTGAACGCGAGGGTATTCGCTCGGAAGTCGAAAACCGCATCAGAGGTGCTCTAAATGATGTCGAAGTTGGCAACGACGATCTCTTTGACTTTAGAGGCGCGAGGGCACAGAGAGGCAGACCTCTCAACTTAGCAGCGGAAGACGACGATTTTTCTGAAGAGGTGAGTATAATTCCAATTTTTGTTACATGCTGTTAACTCCTGCATCACACCTGTTTCTTCCGTAAAGCAGTGATGGTCATACTGATGTATTACATCGTATGTATGTTGTATATACAAAGGGTATCGTTGGGAACATATACTGACTCGTGAGGGGTTCCAAATCCTCAGGAGTAGCAAATCATTATGAATAGACTCAGAACATCAGCTCTCTTAAGTTTTTTTATACATAGCTGTAGTCTGCAGTGATTACTTACTATTATAATTAGACTAGTTAGCTAATTTATAAAATAATAAACTATACTCTTAGGGTTATGGACAACAATCCCATACTTTTATGACTGTGATATCAAAGCATGCGTTAAAAGTATATAAAATATAAAAATAACAAACTCTGAAGTGTGCTATTGGAATACATTGATAGCTTAACAATAGATATGCGACTATCCTGATGATCATAATCATTTCTTGTCCAAAAGTGAAGTCTCATTATACGATTAGTAACCTGTCCTTCTATCCATATTTATCGAACTCACTAGAATTGAGGTATTTTGGTAAGAGAAATGATTTTAAAAAAATTAAAAATTTTGAGTGACGTCTTGATCTTTTAAACTACACTTTGGAGGTGGCTCTTAAAACGTGATAAACTAACATATTTTCGTAAGAAGCTAAAAAACAATACTATTCGTTTTTTTTGGGCCACCCTTGTATATAAAAAGTAAGAAATATATTCATTACAATAGTATAAGTCTACAAAGAAAACTTTAACCATAATAAAAGTAAAATGGCGTCAGCATATTGTCGCCTTTGAAAACGGCGTTGGTTTCCAGCCACGCCTCAAATTTCCCGGCTAAAATACAAGTAAGTATTACTTATTTTGCGCCCAAGTCGTAAACATAAACATAAAATACCTATCTATTATATATATGCTATACATAGAAATAATTAAGAGGCCCAAACAAAAATAATGTAATAAGAGAGAAAAGAAAAACGTTGCAATATGAAGTTATGTGATATTGTGAATTATGCGTCAAATCTATTAATGTTAACATAATTATTTAACAATGAAGTTATACATTATTTTTAATATAAACGTGCATTTAGTCTTAAAAAGTACGTAATTTTAACGTTACGCGTATTACGAAGGCATTTTTACAAAATTTGTGATAGATATACGGATACATATACAGATAAAGACCATGGATCACGAATATGAAGTAAAAAAAATCCTATGTGTAAATCGGAATTTAACTCCTTAAAGCTCAACTGATTTTTATGAAATTTTGTACACAGCAATCTTATATGATTCCATCGAGATCTGTCAACAACCCTTTAAAATAAGCATAACTCTGAAACTGATTTTCTATATAATTCATCAATAATACTTTTAAAACATAGAACTAGCGGGCCCGGCAGATGTTAATCCCGCCCTGACAATAAAGAAAACCTTGACAAATTATATACCTAAACCTTCCTCATGTATTACTTTATCTACTGGTGAAAACCGCATGAAACCCGTTCAATAGTTTTTGAGTTTATCGCGAACAGACAGACAGACAGTCGTAGCAGAGGACTTTGTTTTATAATATGAAGTGATAAATAACAATTCGAAAATAATTACTTCATAACAAACGTGTGGAGAGTTACGAGCAGTAATTTGTATAATATATTAAATATACTCTGTGGTACAATAATAGAAAATGACTTAATTTTACCTTCAGTTGATATTAGACACATCACCTTCCATATAAGAAATGATGAAATCATCTATGAATACACTGAATAACGAAGCCAAAACAACACGTGCAGCCCTTATGTCTAAATACCATTAAACAGTGAAATCATAATCCCGTAATATACAGAGCACAAGTAATTATAGAAATGTAGCAAATAAACCACGTCATACACAAATTATTTGGAATAAAGTCAAACAGAAAATACTTTATGCATATAAATGTTAATTACGTACACGTTTCGTGACATCACACATTCTTTGTATATAAGACCACATAGCACCCTTGCAGGAGCAACCAGATAAGTAATATTTACGCCAACATATTTATGAATCGACCGTCACAAATATATCTAATTCTATCAAACGTACGTATAAACAATAGATGAGTCATCGAGTCCGGGGATAACGATCATACACTGACACCTTATCGCTCGTAAGCAAACACAAATTTCTAAAAATGACGTTTCGAATTTTATCGAATTTCTCGAATAATGACGTTATCCTTCCAGAAATTTCCATCCCTTATCTATAAGGTAATCGGGTCACAGGGCGTCCGAATTCATTCATTCGGCATCGAAGCGAATAGAAATGAACTGTGACTACAGCAAAATCAAAATATACTTTATTCAATTTATGCTCTGAGAAGGCGCTTATGAACGTCAAAGCTACAACCGATTCGGAAAACAACCCAGTTATCGAGATGAGCCGGCAAGGAACTCGATCTGCTTCATCACTTCATGTTATATATTTGTATAAAACATAGATACTTACATTCGTTTTTGGTGGACGCACAGAGAGGGGCGTCATTTCCAGGCGTTACAATCATTCACATATTGATGCACCCTATAATAGCCTTGAGACATTAAAACCCCCTTGACATGGTTCTTGAATTCACTATCTTGCAAATCAAGTAATGTGTTTAATAAGATTTTAATAAGTTTAATAAGATTTAATAAGTTTTAATAAGATCTAAATGCGACCATAGTGTATTCGAGTAATAATGAATTCTTTTTAATTTTTATCTTTACGAATATAAATAAATATCTTGTTTGTGCTACGAATTCGCATAAAATACAAAAAAAAATGTTGAAAAGTTATATAATTATATAATTTTCTTATAAATATTTCGTACAACGAAAAGTGTTGGTGTAGAAAATATACAATAAGAAATCTTCTAAGAAATTATTAATCGAAAGGCACATCGAAACATTTCGGAGAAGCATTTATTACGGCCCAGATAAACAGGTTTCGTTCATCTATTACTACTAACTGTAGTATTAAAATCACAGTTATACGATCCTTACTTATAATTGTGGATTAAACTTATATATGGCTTACTAGCTGATTCTCGCCCGTTTCCTTGGGTATTAAAAAAAGACGAGTCATAAGGACTGCCGACAGAAGTGAAAACTCAAAACAATGAAATAAATGTATTCTCTTTTGAATTTTCATATTAATTATTGTGTGAATGAGAATATTTAAGTTTTAAAATTTGTTTATTGAAATTATTAACATTAGTGTGGTTTCATATCTATTGGCACTCGGAGCAATAATTATATACATTTTTATAAAGTCTATTAATCAATCAAACGTATGATGAGCTGCAAAATATCAATATTACCTATACACAGGCCCCTATACTATGGGTTGCTAGTCTGATGCAAGCCGCGCAAGTGCAATACGGCCAGTAATGCTTACGTAGCCACGAAATTATAAATTTATCTCCTGCCAAAAATCACTCTCAACGCGCCTAAAGAAATTTTCACTTTAAAAATTGGAAAACGGTGGCCTAGAATCACCACACGTTTTGAAACATTCTTCATTGGTGCTCCGATCCTATTGGTGTTAACGCGATATAGCCTAGATAGCTTCCTCCATAAATGAGCTAGCTAACACTGAAAGAATTTTTCAAATCGGACTTGTAGTTCCTGAGATTAGCGCGTTCAAGCAAACAAACTTCTCATCTTTATAATATCAGTATAGACATAGATGTGTAAATTTATTACATTCAGAACGCTTATTACTTCATGTCTGCTTCTATATTCCTACATTCGTGTGTACTCAATTAGTTTAACGTATGACATTTTCACGTCACAAACAAAGCTTTGTGAAGCAGAATTCCTTCCTCGTCTCTCTTTGTCTATGAGCGCATATTTTAATTTCGACATTGCAGGCTTATTCCTTTACAAGTAGAGCATTTACAAATTCACTATACAAAATTACATAACTGTTTGTTTTCACAGTGCAAATTAATGATTTAAAAGCAATATGGAATTTATTATATAGACCTTTATACTTTAGCAAAGAATAGTTCTATTTTACCATTACACTAGAGGAATATAGTAAAAACATGTATTTGATCTCGGATATTTTCTATTTTATTACAAAATCTATTTTGCTTTCAATCCAAGAGTATTATATAACTGAAAAGCATTTCATATAAGATATCGATTCACGTCAATGTAAACACGAATATACCTGTTTATACTCTAAATTGATATTATACTAGCTGATTCCCGCGACTTTGTCTGCATATCTCCATTATTTTGTTATATCTTAAAGGGATTAGGCAGCATTTTTCACGTAAGCTCGCAGGCGGCTTGACTTTTTCCGATACATCCAACAATTATCATTATATTTCAATCAATTTAGAACATATCTTGACAAATTTTATACCTAAACTTTCCTCTTGAATCGTTTCATGTTAATGAAAACTTTATGAAAATCCGCTCAGTAGTTTTTGACTTTATCGCGAACAGACAGACAGACAAACGCAGCGGAGAAATTTGTTTTATAATAATATATAGTGATCAAATTGTATTATTTTGAAACAACAACATATTTAAAAAAATACATATTTACAGAAAGTTAGAGAACTTATTTAGAAAAAGACCAATCTATACAGTTACTTTTAGATTGCAGACCTTTTGTACATTTCATCTTGTGTACTTTTACAAGTACACGTCTAGTGTTCGGAATAGAATCGCTCTGAGTCTTCTTTTTATTTTTTCCAACTAACACACACTAACACACTGCTGGCCTAAAACTAGTTATTTAAACAACATTTTTCAAATTAAGTTTTAAAACACTTTATGTTTTATCCAGCTAATTGTATCGCTTTCATACGAAGGACCCTTTTTGTTAAAAATTATATTTTTCTTTAAATTTACTCTATTCAATTTTCACGTGACTTTGACCATTTCACCGAAAGACGCAAAAACAAAACTATTTCGTAGAAGTTTCACTTTGGTGGCACCTGTATATACCAGAATATATGAGTTAAAAAAACGTCAAATAAATTCCTTAGAAAACCCATGTACCTAGTGTACTCTTCTTATTGACGCTATGGCACTTTTATAAGTACACACAAATATTATTAAGTGAAGACCTATTTCGTGTCTGTTTATGCGTTCCCTTAGTTTTCTAAAGTACGCAACGTATTTTAATATGGTTTTTAAATTATGTAGGTATCATCATCAACCTGTATGAAGCCCACTGCAGGGCTATAGCCTATAAGCTATAGCTTATAAGCCTTTTCCCGAAGGAAGGTATGGGCATAATCACCACGCCAGCCCACGATGTCTTGGTGATTTCAAACTCTGAGAAATCCACAGTTCTATGTTTACTCACATAGAATGTACATCAAAATTGCCATTCACAGCTTACCATTTCAATAATTATTTTAAAAGATATCACAGATTTAAAATTACGGGCAATAAAAAAAGTTTATGTGGAGGTTTATACGTCGCTTCTATGTCTATGACGAAACATAATTATCAGAGCGCCAAAAAACAGAACTAAATCGTTTAGATACGAAGCCTGAACGCGTCGATAGTACTTTTATTTAATAAAACCAAGGATAAAAGAAACTAGAAAGCAATCAAAATTATAATTACAACACTGGAAATGCTTTAAAGAAAGAGTGATGATTCGATTCGCGCTGTTTTTATAAACTGATTGATAACAATACTCGTGTGCAAGTGTTTTTCCACGCATCAATGTGTCACCGTGCTGTCTTATTTTGCGTGCGTTATGTGTAGATCTTTTCAGAATATTCAATGTTTTATAGAGTTGGTAACAATATTACTATTAAATATAAAGAGGATGATAAAACTACGAAGTTGTCTTAATTGTTACATTATAATATCACACTGTAACTTGCTATAATTAAGAGATCAAGTCAATTTGTATAAACGTATGCACTCTAAATGTACATTATATATTTCTTGTTTTAAATACTACAATGACATAGGTAAATCCACATTGTAGTCTACCTGTCGTTGAGAAAGGCAGATAAGAAAGTCGATCACAGTTGTAATATACATTTTTTTTTTTAATATTTTCATAGTAACATTAATAAACAGTTAACATCGTATCCACGTCAAAAAAGTAGGCTTAATGCTTGTCTCGATAAAATAATTTACATTGTACATATCTCAGAAGTTAATTTGTATTAGTCATGAGAAGGAAACGTAGTTTTATAAAAATACTAGCGGGCCCGGCAGACGTTGTCCCGCCCTGATTATGAAAAAATCCTTCACAAATTATATACCAAAACCTTCCTCATGAATCATTTTATGTACTGGTGAAGACCGCATGAAAATCCATTCAGTAGTTTTTGAGTTTATCGCGAACAGACAGACAGACAGACGCGGTAGAGGACTTTGTTTTATACTATGTAATGATATACCTCTATGACATAATTATATTACATACAAAAGGTTTTACAAACATCTTGCTTATAAACTTAGGTTAATTGGTAAACATTATCTTATTATAAAATCTAACAATGATTATCTACACATCATTAACTTTATTTGTCAATGTAAAAATAGCCTGAGTTCTTATCCCGTAGCAAAGGTTTAAAAGATATAATCCGAATCTAGTCAGTCACCTACGCGACTTTGAGCGCAAAACACTTCAAAACAAAGGCCGTCGGTTGAAAGAGGAATTGCCCCTCTGTCATGAATATGCTCGCGCTGCAATGCTTCGAATAAATGAAGGTATTCTCTATATTGGAATTTCCTTTGATGTCCGCTGTTTGCAAAATTTGGAAAAAGCACACACTTTTTTAGTAAATATTTTGTACGTACTGATACGAGAGCTACAGATAAAAATAGCCTTTCGTACTCCGTGATTATCACTAAGAAGACACATTATCACTAAGAAAACACATTATCACTAAGAAAACACATTATCACTAAGAAAACACATTATCACTAAGAATGTTTCGAGTTTTTAGCGAGATCTTAGTCTCTCATGTAGTGTTTTTTATATTTTATTCATAGTCTTGTGTTATTTCACTCTATGTTTTGTAATATTGGTCGAGTTTTACGTAATGTAGTTTGGTTATTGTGTACAAATGAAGTGGATGGGAAATAATACCACACGCAGTACTAATTCTGAGATGCCATAAAAACTCCATGGAAAGTTCTAACGAGGGAGCCACGATCTTGTTAGATCATTGATATTGAAATGATCACAAGACACTTGTAATGTTATTACCTACTCGATAACGGTATTAACAATCGGGAGGATTGGTTGCCAAAAATAAAATTTAATTAAAAAATCTCTTTCGAGAAATTATTTATTTTATGAATTTGTAAAGATTGTTTATAACAACATCTTAATTATGTATTCTTCATAAGAAATGTAATAGGGTAAGAAGAAATTAATAATACTAACTTTTACTATAAGTAATGCAGACTTTTTCTTTATTTAAATAGCAAATGGTATATTAGATCATAAATATTACCTAACCTAGATCTATTCACCTATAATCATGTACAATTTAAGGGTAAAATTAAGTAAGATTAATGACAACGTAGCATACAGAAAACTGGTTTTAGTACAACTACCAGAACACAAGTGGGTGATAGCTAACCTGTCAGATCTAACATCTACTTAATAACACGTTCCGTGTCAAGCCATTTTTGCCTGACATCCCCTTCAAGTCATTTGATATTATGACAAAAAATATATGTATTGTCATACTCTTTTTTTCGAATTGTCTACGATATTGGCCTGACGGGCCTTCACAGCTTCACCGGACTACATCACGTATTACCATACAATATTACGTTACAACATCATACATAACATGACATAAGTAATTATTTCGTTCTTGATACTAATCATATCGTGTACCACCAGTCGTACACATGGCCTAAAGACAGGTTTAATGTGTACCACCGGTGGTCTACATGGCACGCAACCTGATAAAAATCTTAAGATTCACTCCAAGCCAACACACTGTTGCCCTTGTGTCTAGAAATATGAAATTTTGCATTTGCATAACATAGATTCGTTAAGTTCCTTTCCAGAAATGGATATGTTGAAGTCTGAAATAAAATCACAACAATGCTACAGCAGTATAAAAAGATACTTAGATAATTACAAACAAGACGTAATCGTATTATAAAAAAATTTTTAATATTAATTCACACCGAGTTAAACTAACCAAAGTTTTGAATACAATTTTCATTAAATTTCTTCAAAACTTGCTCAACATTTTTTCTCATTCAATAATCTAACAGAAGCTTTACAAACGACACTTTTATGAAAGAAGCCAAACCAACAAACAAGACAATAAATTAAAAAGTTTCAACATTACAATACAAACAGTTATGTTGTTAAATACTTTGCTTTGAATTTCAGGTTACCGAATCGCTGAAACGTCTGCGTGCGGCTAAGAAAACTTCTCGATTCGCAGATGACATCGACTTCGAAAACACTGTTGTTAACCTGGAAAATCGAATGAGGATCTCGGACAAAATACTCGAAAGTGCTGGTATAGGCCAGTCTGAAGTGAGCAGTGCTAGGAGAGCACTCCAGGAAAACGAAGAGCGCACAGAAAAGCGTATTGCGCGCAGGCTTAATGAGGATAGTTCTCTCACAAAATGGACAGCTATAAAGAGCGATGAGGAAAGCGCAGCCGCTCAGAGAGCAAAAGCCACAAGGGCTCGCTTATCTGATTTAGAGGATGAAATGTCAGAATTAAATGAACGGAGCGTAGCGAGAGAGAAGCGCGCAGCTCGGCTTAGAGCTCTAGTTGCTGACTCTGACGTCTCGGATACTACCGTTTCTTCTTCGAAAATCACTATGAGGTCAGAAAAAGAGAAAAAACAAGTAACTTTCTAAAGATCCCCGCCTTTATGGATCGTTCCCTATTCTAGTAATCACTAGCCTATATTGAATGTTAATATTATTTTGCTATTAAGTAATCTCCTGTATATGTCAATGTGAGATTCTCGAATCAGTGTCTATTTTATACTTGGCTAGAATAATGCTCTACGTATGTCCCTGTTTTTATTTATTTAAATAAAATAGATTATATCGTGTTCGTTTTTTTAATTTAAATATTTCGATGAAAAGCCACCCGTGGTTAATAAAACTACAATCTATGGAGAAAATGTCGCGCTTTGGGATCTGCTAGGTCTATTAGTATAGTAATCTAAGTAATCTATAGTAATCTTATCTGGGTTTCTTATTTTTCAAGAAACGGGTCATTGAATATGTTTATGTTAAAATCTAAATATAATTTGAAGAATAAGACCCTTGATTTAAAAAAGACTATGGATAACAATTTCGTAAAATACCGGCACAATCTAAATACTAGAAACTGTGACAAACTGGTTGTCCCACGTTTTAGACTTAGTAAAACCAGTAACAGTTTTTTGGGAAATAGTGTTAGATTTTACAACAAAGTCCCAAAGGATATTACCGATTTGCCGGGTTGCGAATTTAAGCGCCATGTCAAGCGGGGTTTGGTGTCAAAAGGCTATTATAGAGTGGATCAATATGTGAACGATGGTGATGTCTGGAACTGACTCATCTCTGTGCATCCATTAAAAATGTTTGTGACATTTACTATTATATAGAATATATTATTATTCTAAATATTATATATATTTGTTAAAAAGATAAACCAGATCGAGTTTTTTGCCGGTTCTTCTCGATGACTGGGTTATTTTCTGAACCTGTGATAGTTTTGACGTTCATAAGTGCCTTCTTATGGCCTAAATTGAATAAAGTGTTTTTGATTTGATTTGATTTGAAAGACGAAGTAGAAGTAATCATGGATTCATATTCATATTCTACTACTGAGCTAGCAACAGCCTTTAGGGCTAACGTTAAAATTGTGTTAATAATTGGGTATCACGCAAACTAAATTATCAACAGTGAAACACCAGCGTCGAGGCATGCTTTGTACATCATATACAGAAACGAAGAGATTTATAACGACGTGTTAGTTAAGATATGAATGGATTATATGCGAGAATCGTAATCGTAGATTCTGTTTCATAAAACCTGGTTTAGTAATTATCTAAATTGAAATAATCTAAATTTAGTTTAGTAACTTAGTAATGCCTTAAATAAATAATTACCCCTTGCCATAAAAAAAATTCAGTCGGCACCGGCTAAAGCAAAAAGCTTACCAATATCCACCCTATCATCAGGCCATGAGCTGTTATGTTGGTACATTTGACGATATTTGAATTTCTTGAGCGGAATAAAATTAATACCTAAGAGATTGGACAAAATTCCTTGGAATAGGATATTTTCAACCAACAAACCTCTATAAAAGGGATATTAACAAATAAATTGGCACCAAAATAAAATATGAACTGAAAGCATGGACAAATATTTTTGATTAAATGTAAGAAAATTGTTAATCTCGTGAGTAAAGATTACATATTGTATTTACCGTTCAAATTCATAAAAAAATGTAAAATATCTTCAACATATTGGAGCGATAAAATAATAATTAATAAATTTATTATTTTATCTCAAACTTGACTACGTTAAGTTAAGTTCAGTTCAGTCCACTAAATGAGCAGCTATTTTAGTCAAAGGGCTACGTATCTTTATACGTATAAATAATCATTTCTGCTTTCAGAAATGATTTTTTTATTCAGTTTTGTCTATGTCGCGATGTTTTACGCTTGGACTTTATTAAAAGTGTTTCGAGAAATGTATTTTAATATTTCCATGTCGGTTTCATTTCACCTCATAGGTGGTGCTTTAATATTTGCAAAAGGCCCGTATCGAAAGTTTATGAAAAGTCGATCAGTCATTTTTTATATAATTGAGCTAGTATTAATCTACAATTACAAACATTTTCATAATATAACATGGAACAACCAGACTACTATGTGTACTCATTTATATTTCTATACACTAATGTTATTAAACTATAACGTTTGAATGTTTATACATAAGTAGTCTTTGAAATCACTAATCTGACTTGGATAATTATTTCTCCCACAGGAAGATGTATTATCTGTAAGTGTTATTAATAATTCAATCAAACTGCAGGGTACATTTCAGATTTTTTTTTAAGTCAAGATTTATATGTCATAGTGGTAGTATCCAGCAGTCGGAGCATTCAGCAGTCAAAATTAACAATAATTAAATAGAAGTGCATTAACAATACATTGCCAGTATTGATTAACACAGAAAATAATAGATGGCGCTGTTAGCAAACACCTATGATAATTCGAATCTTCGTAAGATTCTGTAATAAAAATATGCGTTACTATTTATGTGTTAATTCCGACTGCTGAATGGTCCGACTGCTGGATGCTCCCACTACGACATATATATGGATTTATCCAATTCATTAGAGCGACACGTTTACTATGAATATTAGCTATTTAATTACTAGAAATATTTTTCAAATTGTTTAAATCTACAGGATATGAAACAAAATGGATATATCTTCTATACATTTGTATAATAAGAATGTAAATTTAACGTGTCTATACTGTTTACATTTTTGTGAATAAAGATTGTTGAATGTGTCTTGAAATAAGTTATAAAAAACATTTCATTCATTCTTAGAAATGTCTGTCTGTTGTTTGAATATGCATCACTGCTAAAGTATTGCATTCACGATAAAACCTCAAAAAACCTCATACACTAACATACACTTCAATCATTTTTTGAAATGTCTGCCCGTCTTTCTGTGTCTTTGCATGATCACGAATCACTGCTAAAGTACTGCGTTCATGATAAAACCTTCTCAAGAAAATAAAGCATATCCACATCCACGAGTAACATTTAGTCTTCGTTTTATTAATATCGGTTCACTCTATCAAAAATTATTGTAATTTTAATGACGACGCGACTTAAGTACGAGAGAAAAGTAGACGGACTTAATACATTCAGAGGATTTTATTAGTCACTGGTTTTTTTGCATTAGGTTCCACGCGAGCAGAGTCTCGGCACAGCTATTTCACATCACAATATAATTACATTCTATAAATTCAATCTTATTAGAAAGAGAAGTTATATGAAAATAAATTAACATCTCCAATGAATATCTCCAGCCAGCTCAATATAGAAATTTAGAAATAACACAAAGAGTACAATGCGGGGTCTTGTAGGGACTCAGTTACTAGAATTTAAGCATTTAATTCACTTTGTAAAGTATACAAATTGACATTCACATCAGACGAAACCACTAAGGTGATTACAATAGATAATAATTATAACAATAACTATGAATAGTGTGCTGAAAGCATGCAGTACTACTTGCGTTGTATGAGGTTTTATATGAAAGACTAACTCCTGCCCGCGATTTCGTCCGTGTGGGATAGTTACTTTGGGCTAACGCTAACACGCAGCGGAAGCTCTTAAAGAGAAAAAAGAAAAACTCAATTTTGAAACATTCTTCATTAGTGCTCCGCTCCTATTAGGTATATATAGTCTTACCGTTATGATATATATCCTTTCTCGACAAATGAACTATCTAACACTGAATTATTTCAAATCGGATCAGTAATTTCTGAGATTAACGTGTTCAAGCAAACAAACTTTTCAGCTTCATAATATTAGTATAGAAATATAAACTTCAATGTACTTCAAGTCCTAAATGAAAAACACTGGATAATAAAAATTGAACATAAGTGAAGACGAAATTGAAGAAAACTGTAACGACTTACTGTAAAAGTATCATTCCAAAATATAAGTTTTTCTACCAAGATATTATAGATAAACTAGCGGACCTGGCGGACGTTGTCCTGCCTTGATAATAAAAAATATAAATCCCAAAAGTCAACCGCAGCGCCACCTACCGGGTCCAATTGTGAATCTAAACCATTCTCGGATCCACTGGAACACGCACAAAAAATTTCATCAAAATCGGTCCAGTCGTTTAGGAGGAGTTCAGTCACATACACACGCACACAAGAAATATATATATTAAGATTACAAACTTCTTGCAAAAATATTCATGAGAAATATATAGGTCCCGGTTTGATCTGATACTAGATTGCAGAACACGCTGGAATAGTTCCTCCGGTACGTTTGGGCGTATTTTGATACTAGATTGCAGAACATGCTGGAATAGTTCCTCCGGTACGTTTGGGCGTATTTTGATACTAGATTGCAGAACATGCTGGAATAGTTCCTCCGGTACGTTTGGGCGTATTTTGATACTAGATTGCAGAACATGCTGGAATAGTTCCTCCGGTACGTTTGGGCGTATTTTGATACTAGATTGCAGAACATGCTGGAATAGTTCCTCCGGTACATTTGGGCGTATTTTGATACTAGATTGCAGAACATGCTGGAATAGTTCCTCCGGTACGTTTGGGCGTATTTTGATACTAGATTGCAGAACATGCTGGAATAGTTCCTCCGGTACGTTTGGGCGTATTTTGTAATAGAAATTGTATACCTTAAAGCATTATTCGATTTAAAATTAAATATTAGTTTTATAGACATCAGAATATAAAACCTTAATTAATTATTGCTTAGAAATAATAATAACTACTGCTCTTACTGTGATTCAAAGTTGTTAACAGTAAATGCTAATGTTTATCTATACATCTAATAAAAATGAAATGTTTGTATGTAATGTCAGAATAAGAGCTTTTTACTGAACGGATATACCATTATATCCGTTATATCATATATATACAGCCCGTGTATATCATATATACTAGGTATTAGGAGACCGCTTCCGAAAATGAAGATAGACGACAGTACTAATGACACCTTTGATGATGGGCCGGAAAAAAATCGATACTGATTTAAAAAAAATCGTATTTTTAAAACGTTTTATTAGCATTATTTACGCTCCATCATGTTAGTACAGCTAAATGAAATGATAGTTTCATAAAAAATACATTACATTAATCAGGATCGATTTTTTTCCGTCCCATCATCAAAGGTATCATTAGTACTATCGTCTGTCTTCGTTTTCGGAAGCGGTCTTCTAACACCCAGTATATACTAGCGGGTCAGGCGGACGTTGTCTTGCCTTGATAATAAAAAAATCCTAAAAGTCAACCGTAGCGCTACCTACCGGGTCCAATTGTGAATCTAAACTATTTTCGGATCCACTGGAACACGCACACAAAATTTCATCAAAATCGGTCCAGCCATTTAGGAGGAGTTCAGTGACATACACACGTACATAAGAAATTTATATATAAAGATATATTATAGGAAGTACAGTCAAAATCTGTTATAACGACATCGAAGGGACTGCTCATATTCAGTCGTAAAAACCGATAGTCGTAACAACCGGTGATGTTTTAATGTGTATCGTGCAAGTACAAACAAATCGATAGGGAATTATTGGAAAAATATATTTATTCAACTATGTACATTTTGTTTAGTACACATAAGTACAATGCATATTATTTTTCTGTGAGCATAAAATCTGTAATTTTGGTCTATTTGGAACACTTCTGTTGTGCATAGATATTTTGTAATTCACGTTGGATTTTAATTAACGTATCGTCATAATTTTCATTTATTATTAATTATAATTCATAATTTGTTTTCTTTTTCTTTGCGACAATTTGAAAGTTTCACGAATAACTCCACAAAGTTTTGGTGCGTCTTGTGTATAGATAAGTAACAAACTAACTGAAGAGATATGAAGAAGCGGGCTTTGACTCTACTGCATGCACGTGTTTTGTTTCTAAGAATTAGAAAAGACCCTACACTAAACTAAACCCTATTGTTTTCTTTCCTGATTTTAATAGCCATTGAAGACAAATGTGGATACCTATTCAAATTGTTTACAATACAGCTTAGCCGGTCGTTCTAAGAGATCTAATTCTCCGAAATATTAGTTAAATGTGGTCGTTTTATGAGGTATGTCGTTATTAGCAATGTCGTATAAAGCAATGTTTTTAATAAGGCGGTCATATAGCATTCAGACGGGACCTTTGTTCTAGGTTATTATAACCGGCATGTTGTTCTAAACGATGTCGCAGTAAACGGTTATGACTGTATAACAAAAAATATTTTTTTAAATTTTGGTCTGTCTGTTTATTCCTGCTTTCTGAAACGGCTAAACTGACATATCATCAGATAATGTATAGCTTGAAATGATGATTACTTTCTTATATAGTGTAAATAAGCACTGAATATGTTGCTGATGGTAAATCCCATTGGACACACTGTTAGTGTTTGCATATCCAGTGTACACGTTACATGATACAGTAGGATGAAAGTGTATTTCTGTAATTGTATATGTTCTCACAATTGTACATTTCATTAATAACATTTTAAAAACACGTGTGGAGCGGCGGGCCACTACTAGTTGAAAATAATATCCGAAAATTACCATTATACGAACATGTGCAGCGTATGAACGTATCTTAGACCGTCTTGTATTAAGTTACCAGCTCGATAGGGCTTCCTATTCGCAGCATCTCCTATTCCGTCCTACTTTAAACCTCATGCTAATATTCTTTACGAGAACTTTTCAAAAATGTTCAGTTATTACCTACTTATCTACATTATACGAGATTTTATGCAAAATTTCTATGTCTAGAATACACTGCTTAAGACGTGTTTACGCGTATGTAGTTCTGTCCGTATGCTTATTTTTTTGTTAAAGCTACGAACAAGAATACATCAAGATGAAATTTCTCCGAATCAGCTACGCGAAATTGAAAGACGGATTTTTTACCGCAACATTAAAGAAAGTAGACATAAAAAGCATCGCTTGCTTTGTAAAAGTGTTCTGTGATTTTCTGCGAAAACTACCACGAACATATTCAAAGACTATTTTGAGCTTTGAAATGCTTTGAGTCTCTCAAAATTCATTCTTTATTGTCATACATAGGTCTCTTCCCCGAAATCTTTATGTCGTCTTAGATGAATGTGCTGAAAGATTTCACAAATGAATTGTACACAGAGAAACGTTAGAATGGAAAATGCTTAGAGAGATTGCTCGTCGACTTTAATTGGTCGATTTATCGGGAAACTTTAATTGATAAAATAGATACAAAGAAAACTGCAAACGAGTTAGAATTACACTCTCCAATAGCATTACTGGTAACTTTACAGCGCCAACTAGATAACTTTTTATGATTATTTTGTTATCATATATATTTAATGATATTTTTTACATAAGCAGCTATATATAGAAAAAAAATTTCCATCACAAAAAATTGTGTGTGGTAAATATTTGATTTTCATTGTATAAAGATCCCGAAGCGTCAAATAACAAATACAAAATATTATAGGGAAGGAAACAATTATTTATAACCATAATAATATTAAATAAATAAAATAAAAAAGAGAAAGCATTTAAATTGCACTAACTGTATGTACTCTACGAGGATCTAGTGGATTTTATATTTTATTCATATAATGTGTTATTAGATTCTATATTTTGTAATACTGGTGGTATTTTACGTAATACAGTTTGGTTATTGTGCACGAGTGAAGTGGGTCGGAAATAATACCACGGAGCATGGATTCCTGACTTGCCACTTGGAAAGTTCTAACAAGACGGCCACCATTTTGTTAGTTCATTACTCGACAATGGCAGTAATAATATACTAGAAGATTGTTTGACAAAAAAAAAGTACACTATGACAATGTCGTCATAAACAATGTTATTATATATTTGAGTGTCGTGGAAAAGAGGGGTCCTCTGTTAAAAACCTTCTATAGAGAATGCCAAACGTCGCGATTTTTTGCTATATCTATCCAGCTCTTTCTTGCTGTAGATTATCTCATCCATCTTTCCATTGAGCTTTTGGCCTGGCTCTACGTGTGTATCCGTGAGGCGGTATTTTCCAGCTGTTGTCGGTAATACCAGCCACGTGTCCTGCTCATCTCCATTTCAAAATTATAATCAACCGTTACACAAAAACTGAATAAAGAAATATCGAAATACATGAAGAAATTAAATAAATCTGGAGTTAATACACAGTTTGGATAATTCATAAGTGTAGAAAAGTGCATCTATCAAAGCGTTGGTGGCAATCCTAAAATTTTTCTGACAGTTGCCTGCAACTGAGGGTGAACGAAGTTTTTGTTTTGTCGCTCTTTATGTAATAAATTAAAATATTCTCTACGTGGTAAAATAATATGTACTTTGTCATGTACAAGAACCTATTAGCAAGATCAGGAGCTAAGGCAATGACATTTGTTTACAATATTATTTTAATGTGCTTTTGATTGAATAGATATAATTATTAAAGTAATTTTGTTTAAAATTCGGTGACTGAAAAAAATCGAAACTAGTTACCTGATTGGATCATCAGAATGCGTAATCAGTCCCGTAATTAACAAATCTGTTATCTCAACTTCACTATGCGAAATTATAACAATGAATATTATAATATTTTTTCTTAAATGGTTCAAATATCTTTAACCGTTAAAATAAAACATACACAAGATATTAAAAAAATACAAAATTACTAATCTAACCCAGAAATGCACAAACCGCGGCCCGCGGGACGCATGCGGACCCTGGGCGATGTCCGTGCGGTCCGTCAGAGTAACGAAAAATAAAAGCGCACGGAATTAATAGAACTAATTTTGTATATATTCTTTTTCCACATTTATTGTTGTTTTAATTTATAGTGACCCATAATCTAGTTCCAAAAAGTCCGTGCATCTCTAGCCTAACCACTGAATTCCTTCTTTGGATCCATATTGTCCTTTTTTTACGAATTCAGGGGTGTTATTACAAAAATGTTAAATACGTATTGAAAACTTGCTTTAAAAAAGTTTGGATACTTACGTATTAAATGCACCGCGCTCGCCGCGCTTGCTCTTCTATCTCTGTTTGGTTAGGTTAGGTTAGACTTGCGGAAAAGGATAACACGATCTTGCCGCGGCAGCCGTCACGTCGGCGAGCGCGGTGCATTTAATACGTAAGTACCCAAACTTTTTTAAAGTGAGTATTCAATACGTATTTAACTTTTTTGTAATAACACGGTACATGCTTTAATCCACGACATTAGAATCAATTATTTCTATATGCCAGACAGCATTTGAATGGATTTTTAAAATACATCTTGTCGTTATAAAGGCACTCACTGCCTGCCTGCCTCGGAAGAACGCCCACGCCGCCCTCGCGGAGCGGTCTTGTTTCGTGTACGTGTGCCTGCGAGAAAGGAAATCCCTGTCTCTTTCCCGCACGCAAACGCACGACGCGACGCCCCTAGGCGGCGTGTTTACCAACAGTGCCCTGTTGCTATGGCAACGCCTAGCATCAGTAAACAAAAAGGCCCTTCTCAGGGCCAACCAATGCTTCTTATAACTCCACTGACCACACGCAAGCCCAAGGACACCGATAATCCTATTATGACGACCCCATGCATACACAAGGACACTGAGACTGCCCCTATGACGACCCCGACACCCCCAACAAGGACTCCGATACAACACAGACCACCCCCGTCATCCCCTGATGACGCAACGACCTCTCAGATGTCTCCGCACGCTGTCGCTTTGTTTCAATACGAACGTGACTATAATGCGCTGGGAAACATTGTTAAAACAGACACCTTCTCACTAGACATGTGCAAATGGATGGCCCTGTATCTGCGCCTCAAGGAGGCGGAAACTAATAGAACACCCGTAAGTACCGAAGATGCTCTTGCCCTCAGTCAAGCAGCAAAGGGAATCATAATGCCTCCGGCAATACCACAGAAGATTCTCTCCCTGAGTCCGCTAGGGCGACCGGAAAGAAGGATGCGCGAAGATGACGACACCGACCCAAACGAGAGGCGTGTCAAGTCACGCACTCATCCGGCCGCCCGACAGAGAAGCTCGTCATTCTCGTCAACGACCGATTCAGAGGATTCCTCACCGCAACCCTTACCACAGCGCCCTCAGAAAAAGAAAACTCCGACTCAAACAGCGACACCCGCAACTGAAAGCATGAAACAGCCAGCAAAAGCGAAAATCACTGTACCAAGACAGGAAAAACCACCAACCTCGTCAAAGTCACACTCACTGCCCATAACGAGAGCCGCCAAGTCACCTGCGAGCTCGACCAATCAGGCGCCGGTCAAGCCTAAGACCACCGCGCCGCGGTCGTACGCGACAGCGGTGACGCCAAAAGAGTCGCGGGCAAGTACGGGAACTACCGCCCGAGAGCCGCGTCCACCAATCAAGACGCCTACGGAACCCGGTACGAGACCTCCAACCAATCAGGTGCCTTCCTCGTCAAAAACTCCGGCCGCGGAGACGTCGACGGCCCCGATTAACAAAGAGGCAACCATCATAATTGAGAAAGCCGCAACAAAATATCCGCCAATTGTTGTAGAGGAAATCCAAAACGACTTTATACACCTCTCAGAGATTGCGAAGAGGCTAGGCAGGACGGCGAATGCCCGACCCTTCGGGAATGGAATTCGTTTCCTTCCCGAGGATGAAAATGAATATCGCCTAGTCCAGCGATATCTCAACGAAATTGAAGAGAAGGAGGATGTTAAATGGTATTCATACTCCTTACAAGATGAACAACTGTTAAAGGTAGCCATTAAAGGGCTATCCCCGACTACTGACCCTGAGGATCTGAAAACCGCCCTAAGGGCGAAAGGGCTGAAGCCTGAGTCAGCAAAATACATCCAGGCCCGAGGTGGACGCCCGGGAGGCGTTTTCTTTGTGGCCCTCAAGAAAGACACCGATACTAACTCGATTATTTACAACATCGACGAACTGATGTTATATCGAGGGGTCAGAGTAGAGGCATGGCGCGGGAAAGCTGGGCCCGCGCAATGCCACAAATGCCAGCAGTTCCGACACAGCTCAGTCAATTGTCATAAGGAGCTGAAATGTGTGAGGTGTGGCGGCCCACACTTTGCGCGGGACTGCGACCGGCCCCGAGAACAGCCGCCTACATGTGCGAACTGCGGTGGCCCTCACCCGGCAAACTACACTTCCTGCCCGATTTACCGTCGCGAGGCCCGCAACAAACGTGCCACCACGGTGGCGACACACAGACCGACCAACAAAATCAGCAAATCAGACCGCCCAATAATATCTCACAACGTTGTAGAGGAATCTGCCCAGAAATCTCTGATGGCCCCTGCAAATGATGCCAGACCCGCTACAAAAGCGCCGGAGGGCACAAAACGGCGCCAAAAGAAGAAAACCAAAAAAGGAACCTCCGACCGACCGAGCGAGTCAGGGGAAGAGTTTATCGCATGGATGACCACGACGAGCGTAATGCTCGCGAAAAGATATGCAAATGATAAAGAGAAAAGATCCTTAATAACAGAAGACATGCTAAAAATGGCAATCCGTAATGGATAGTACACAATTAAGAGTAGTTTTTTGGAACGCCCAATCTTTGAGTAGAAAGAAAAAGTTACTTGAGATCTTCCTACACGAGCACAACGTGGATGTTATGCTCATCTCAGAAACGTTCCTGGCCCCAACAACCTCCTACAAAATCTCAAATTATTTTGTATATAGGAAGGACGAGATTTCACCAGAAGGGGTTGTCTACAGAGGGTTGGCGGTACTAATCAAAAGGTCGTTAGTGCATCAATCCATCCCCTACGTCGCGCATCAATCGCTTTATGTCCTAGGCGTATTGATAAGCGTAGCGGGGCAAACACTAAGGCTCTTCGCTATCTACCGCCCCCCGCACCACACCTCAACGACGCTCACAAGGGATATTGACTCTCTGTTTGAGTCACCTGCGCCTACCGTTCTTGCGGGTGACTTTAACCTAAAAAACACCTACTGGAACTCGTCGAAAACCTCTCCACTGGGGAGACGCTTACAACAGCATGCAGAGGACTCAGGATACGAAATTCTGGGTCCAGACGAACCCACCCACTATCGCCAGACAACACAAAATGTCATTGACTTTTGTATGTACACAGGCATCAATACCATTCCACGCCTGACCGTACTACAGGACTTGCCCTCAGATCACCGACTGGTGCTGATGGAAATGAACTTTTCACCTGTTAGAAGACAATACCCGTGTTCTAAGCTCAGCACTGACTGGGCTGAATACGCTGACGTCCTGAACAAAAATACACCGACTAGACGAATGACGACTGCACAGGACGTCGAGTGGCTGACTGGAGAGTTGACGCGCAGCATACAAGCCGCCGCTGAGCAGTCCTCCCGGTTGGTCTCCACGACCCGGCAGCTACCACCAATTCCTGAAAAAATAAGGAATCTGATAATCGAAAAAAGGAGACTCAGAAGAGTGTGGCAGCGTACAAGGTGCCCCCACACGAAGACGCAACTCAACAGACTAATAGAGAACGTCAAAATATTATTAGACACCCATGCCGGCAATGCATGGCAAGCGCACATCAACGAAGCGGCCGGGAGCGTACCATCGATCCACAGACTTTGTCGGGCTATGACGGCTACCCCGGAACCTATTCGCCCGCTACTATCACAAGGCCAGCTTTATTTTACGGCACAAGACCGAGCGAATATCTTTGCAAAGACTCTGGAATCTCAATCACAGCTCATTCCTACAAGAGATAGCCAACACGAACAGCTGGTATTACAACACGTCCAGAATTACCCACCGGAGAGAGACTCTGCATATAATATTGAAAAACCGAGATACTTTGTCTCCCCGCGCATGGTACAGAGGGCGCTGGGCTCACTCAACCCTCGAAAAGCGCCGGGCGCAGACAACATCTCCAACAGAATGCTACGCCATCTGCCGGCCAGAATGATAGCGGCACTTACGCGCCTCTACAATGGCATATTACGCACAGGGCACTTCCCAGAGAGTTGGAAGCTCGGCGTAATAATTATGATTCCCAAACAGGGCAAAAATTATCAAGACCCACAGAGCTACCGCCCGATTACATTATTAAATACAATGGCGAAAACTTTCGAGAAGCTTATACTGGCGGCGCTCAAGCCGGCAGTTAATCTCCGACCCGAGCAGTTTGGGTTCCGTGAGGGCCATTCTACGACCCTACAGCTTGCACGGGTCGTCGATACGATCCAAAAATGCCACGCGAAGAAGGGGTACGTGGCGGCCGTACTCCTTGATATCGAAAAAGCTTTCGATCGTGTCTGGCATGAGGGTCTGCTCTACAAGCTTTCAATCGCCACAACCATCGAAGATCGTCTCTACAGTGTAATAAAATCATTTCTTACAAACCGAAGAGCGCTAGTAAGAGTCGAGGACTGCACCTCGAATGAGATCCACCTGCGTACGGGGGTGCCACAGGGCAGTTGCCTGTCGCCCTTACTGTACGCACTATACACCGACGACATCCCGGTTGAAGGGAAAGCCGAATTAGCGCTATTCGCGGACGACACCGCCTTTATGGCCTCCTCAATCAACCGAAACAGAGCGGCGGCGCTTCTACAGCCCACCCTGGACGCCCTCCCAGGCTGGTTTGACAAATGGAGGCTCTCTGTCAACGTGAAAAAGACACAGGCCCTTATAACGCGTATGTCCATTAAGCAACCTCCGATGCTCACACTGCAAAATGAGACCATTCCATGGCGACAAAAGGTGAAATACCTCGGAATTGTAATCGACCGCAACATCACATTCAGATTCCAGGCGGAAGCTGCCCTAGTGCGAGCCAGAGCCGCCAAGAGGGCGCTACGGTCCATCCTGAATGCCAGACTACCGCTTCGCACTAAGATCGGCATTTACAAAACTTATATAAGATCACGATTAACCTATGCCGCCCCCGCATGGTATGGATGCCTTGCCCCCTCCATGCAGGAGACACTACAAAGGCTCCAGAATGCTGTGATAAGGCTCATTGTGTCGGCGCCACGATACGTGAGTAACAAGACACTCGCGCGCGACCTTCAAATGGAAAGCGTGCACGAATTCGTTAGTCGCCTAGCGACAAGAATGTTTAACAAGGCAGATGCATCGGTGCACCCCCACCTAAGGGGAATAGCGCCGCTGCACGCCAGACCACCCGACCGTGATTCTACAACAGACCGCCAAACTACAAGAAAACGAATCAAAATAATATATAGACCCCAGATAAGGGCACTCGTAAAAACACGAGACTGAAAAAAAATAGATCACTACAGAGGCAATCTTCCACAAGAAGCAACCCTCACAAACTAGACCTGACCGTGTGGCGGTCAGAGATGACATCACCGCCAGAGGGGTATCCCTGAAGCGGTTTCCCCGCGCGCCCCCTATGGGGCCCGCGAGAAGATCATCCGAGCCTGCCTCGTGTCTTATGGCGGCTTCAATATGCGAGCTCTTACAATTTTAAATAAAAATTTTATTAGATTGATTTTATTTTATTTGTGTTTAGTCTGAGTATACGTAAATAACATTGATATGTTGTTATTGAATAGGATAGTCTTTAGACTTTATCTTGTTTCAATGATTTTTATAAGAACTAAAATATTGCTTGAGATTACAGTATAAACACCAATTAATGTGATGGAAAATGTTTATGAATAAACGTTAACAGTTATTTTAACATAATAGAAAATAAATAACTCCAGAAAAACCATAAGCCTAACATATATTAATTAGTCTCCGACGAACAAGAGCACAACTAATTAATTTACAAATATTCATTTTAATTACAAATTCTTTATACAATATCACTTTGAATGCGCATTAAGTAAATCTTTTTTTTTTCGTCAATTTTGTTGGCTTCGCAAAGAGATTATTTGAAATTGGCAATATAAAGGGAGAGAGGGGTGATAGCAATTAGATCATTATTAGATATGAATTTTATAAGAGTAAAATTGAAAATTGTATGAGCATTCTGTGTGTTATCACAACGAGTTATAGAGTATGTTGTTTTTTTTATTACAAAGACTGTGTCTACGGTCGATTTTTTTTTCTCGAATTGATTGTGCTATTGACCTAGCAAGGTCTTAACAGCTTCACTGGACTACGTCTACGGTCGATATACTCATTCGTACCGTTTAATTTGCTTCGAGTAGAAGGGTATAAATGGCATCGCATACATACAAGGAGCGGGGACCATTTTTATTTATAAATAATGTATGCATTGTCATTAGGATCGCCGGATTATTCATATGTGTATGCAGGGCTATTTCTGTGAGGGCACATGGTGGCACGCAGTGCCCTTAAAGTGCCCATAAATTGGTTTTCGTTCTGAACATTTTAGAACCCAAACCCAAAACCCAAGTACCAAAAATAACAAGGTGTACATTTTTGCACTTTTTGGTAACACCCGCACTGATAATTTCACAGTCTAACAGTTATCAGTTCATAGCCAGTATATACTCTAAATCAATCTGACAATTATATTGTGTAAATTGAAACCTATACAATCGTCAGGTATTATGTTAACATGTTGCATATGGATGTGTGCGTACCTATCAGGCATGAGTTTAGTGTGTATTTTATATGGGGTTGTCATAAACTGTTATAGAAGTATGGTGTATGTACTTGTTTTTGTTTGTCTAAATCAGAGATTCTGACTTTTTTTCTCATAGACCACTTTCATGTAGCTGCAGAGGGCTCCAGTGAGCCAGTTTTGTCTGAACAATTTTCCTCTCGATTTCTAAATAATAACGATTTTTTATGGTGTAGAAGGTAAACGAACAGGCAGGTCACCTGATGGTAAGTAATCACCGCCGTCCATAGACACTAGCAACACCAGGGGAGTCGCAAGTGCGTTGCCAGCCTGTGTTAATGAGATGGGGGGAAGAAGGGAAAGGGAGAGGAGAGAGGAGAGGAGGTGGGCCTCCAGCACTCTCACTGACCGAACGAAACGCAACATGCAAGCACTGTTACTTCACGTCGGTTTTCTGCGAGAGGGTGGTACTACCCCGGGCGAGCCGACCCATTCATACTGAAATCAGTAATAGCCTCAGCCTCACCAGCTTCCTCAAATCAGTCTATAACTCTGCCACCAAAGCCTGTAAGAGAGCATACACCAGAGCGGATGCCCAGCGCGTTGCACGCTTGGGTCTAGAACTCGTAAGCCATCCGACCAATAGTCGAGTTTACTGGAGTCTGGCCAAAGCTGTGCAAGCCAATTTTTGTCATCCAACGATGCCACCGTTGAGGTACTCTGATGGGGCACTGGCCTACGAACCGCAGGAGAAAGCCACATTATTAGCTAATCTCTTTGCGGCTAATTCTCGGCTCGACGATCGAAACGCGCAACCGCCCACTATTCCTTGCTTCGGTGTCACTATGTCTGAATTAAAGTTCAGACAGCGTGACATTCTCAAACAACTGCGATCGCTCGATGTCCGGAAGGCTAGTGGTCCGGACGGTATCCCAGCGGTTGTAGTAAAAAAGTGTGCAGCCGAGTTGGCTCCAGTACTTACGCGCCTATACCGCCTGTCTTATCTTTCTGGTGTCGTGCCTTGGGCTTGGAGGGAAGCCAACGTGCAACCGATTCCCAAGAAGGGGGATCGGTCTGATCCCAATAACTATCGCCCAATTGCCGTAACCTCAGTACTGTGCAAGATAATGGAGCGGATCATCAACACCCAGCTTGTCCGCTATCTCGAGGATCACTCGTTGATTAATGATCGGCAATATGGCTTTCGCCAAAACCGATCAACGGGTGATCTTCTGGCCTACGTACTGCACCGCTGGGGAGAGGCAATTGACAAACACGGCGAGGCCTTGGCAATTAGTCTCGACGTTGCCAAAGCCTTCGATAGGGTCTGGCACCGTGGTCTTCTGTCCAAGCTTCCGGCATACGGTCTCCCCGACAAGTTATGCAAATGGATCTCTGGCTTTCTACATGAGCGCAGAATTCGTGTCCTTGTCGATGGATGTGATTCGCAGCTCATGTCAGTAAATGCAGGAGTTCCTCAAGGCTCTGTACTTTCACCTACTCTGTTTCTTCTGCATATTAATGATATGTTGCCTTTAGGCCATATTCATTGCTATGCAGATGATAGCACCATCCATGGGTGCTACTACAGCAAGCCTTCTTGCAGTCGGGGTGACGCAGAAAAGAGACGACAAGAACTTGTGATTCAACTCGACCGGTCCTTGCATCTCATTTCAACATGGGGAGCAAGCAATTTGGTGGAGTTTAATCCAAACAAAACACAAGTATGCGCGTTTAGCTGCAAAACATCTCCATTTACCCCTCTTCCTGCTCTCCAGAACGTCTCGCTCGCAATGCGGGACAGCCTCAATATCTTAGGTATAGATATTCGTAGCGACCTCAATCTCAGGGATTACATCGGGAGTGTCATCTCCACTGCATCTCGGAGACTCGGAATCCTGAACAGGGTGCGACGGTTTTTCACGCCTGATCAACTATACCTCCTTTATAAGGCACAAGTTCGGCCTTGTGTGGAATATTGTTCGCACCTCTGGGACGGTTCCGCCAAATACCTACTAGATGCCCTGGACAGGTTGCAGAGACGGGCTGTCCGCATTGTTAATGATTCAGACATTACACAATTTATAGAGCCGCTTCAGTTGCGTAGAGACATTGCCTCACTGAGCGTGTTCTACCGTCTGTATCATGGCGAGTGTTCTGAAGAGCTATTTAATTTAATCCCTTCCTCTCCTTTTCATACCCGAACCACGCGCGCTGGGCTTCGGAGCCATAGTTTTACGGTAAATCCTATCTGGGCACGAACTAAAAAGTTCGCAACCTCTTATCTCTGCCGTACCGTGAAGCTATGGAACAATCTCCCGGCCAGTGTGTTCCCTCCTTCCTATAATATGGGGTCCTTCAAGCGTAACGTGAAGAGACATTTATGCAAGCCGGCATGACAGCGGCGACCGGTGAGGGATGAGGGATAGCGTGTCTCTCGGTAGTCGCCGTTGTTCTTGGATTATACTGTGCTCACCATCAGGCACAGTACAGTCAGTTTGCCGAGCTACGATAAAAAAAAAAAAAAAAAAAAAAGCGTGGCTCTACCATTTACAAAATCATAATCATGAATGTTCTCACATAACAATACCATAAGATAGTCTTCGAGGCGATCAAACGAGACTGAGCCAAATGAATTCAATTGAATCTAAATAAAGAGAAGACAAGCCGAGCCAAAGGGCGTTCTATTCGACGCACTTCATTGAAACTGACATTCGATCAGGAAACATGTGGTTTATATTTAAAAAAATCAGACACATTTATACATTAGCCAGTTGTGACCATGGTTACGCTCACGTGGGCGATAATATTATTCCTTCCATAATATCTTCCTTCAATAAATCTTTTTTGTAAGTATCACATGGGTTATCTACACATATATTAAGAATGTAAATGTAACGTGTTTGTATTTATTAGATTTTTATGATAAATTTTTTTGCAGGTATCTTGGAATAAGTAATAAATTACATCTGCCTGTCTGTCCGTTTGCTAAAGTACTGTGTTCATGATAACACCTTTCTAAGAAATCATAAAGCATATTTATTCGAGTAACATTCAGTTTTTATTTTAATGACGACGCGACTTAATTACGAGAAAGAAGTAGATAGTAATTGGACTACCAATAGATTAATACATTCAGGTGACTTTACCAGTCACTGTTTTGTACATCAGATCCCACATGGACGAAGTCGCGGACGCATCTAGTTTAATAGATTGAAAGGTCAATTTGTACACAATATTAATTACTCAAAAAAGAGGAACAGATTGAATACTGTAAAGAAATCTAAAATGTTTGAATTATTTCGTCTTTCAAATTTTAATTCCATAAAAATTACATAATGTTTTGCATGGCACGTCTAGTATTCTCTCGCGATAACCATAAAAACCACGTGTAACACCTGCAGTAGTAACACGCTTAGGACTCGGGATGAGCAATTTTACATCTACTCAGCATTATATTGGTCAATGTTTAATAGTTTCGTAAAATATTGCTTAACAATATACTGATAGTAATTTTATAACAATTTTATTTACTTTACTCATCATAACTTGTCCCATATATTATCTTTTCTAACCATAGACGAGCATACAGACAGATATTTGTCGATTTTTATCATAAACTAGCGGACCCGGCGGACGTTGTCCCGCCCCGATACTAATAAAATGTTGACAAAACATATACCCAAACCTTCACCATGAATCACTTTATCTACTGGTTAAAACCGCATAAAAATCCGTTCAGTAGTTTTTGAGTTCATTGCGAACAGACAGACAGATAGACGTGGCAGGGGACTTTATTTGATAATATATAGTGATTTACACTATATTATACATACTTTTATTGTGATAAAGATAGATTCAGAAGATTTCATTTACAAACATTTAAGTCGTTTTATCTACTGCATCGAGTAAACACACAATATTGCAAAGCGAAAATCCCTTGCATTCAAACAAACCGGTGGAAGAGTAAACATGAACACCCACAAACTGTACCACAGACATTGTATTCCAAACCGACGTCATATTCAAATAGACAATGTGAAATCTAGTCAAAAGTTTCCAGTAGGAAATATTGAATTCAACGCACTCGAAATACAAGCTGGCCGTTCAAATTTGAGTTGCCGTCAAATGTAAGCCCAGCGGCGTAATATTCTGTTACAGCAAAATCATAAATTGAAAGGAAGCTGCTTAGCAGACCGTTAAGTAATAAGCGATTAACAGCCGGTACTACCCATCTATTAACTTTATGAAATGAAAATCAGACACTCAGACATGTTTTGTGGCGGAAATCGTTTGTAAATATTAATTGGGAACATGTTTGTGCTAAAATACTTATCATTTTGAAATCATAATTATGTGATATATGAACTAATTAGGTAATAAGTCATAATAATTATGTCAGAGTTGTATTGTGTATGATTATTGTGTGTTTGTTTGTATCCTTTATGACGTACCTGAAAAGAACTAGATGCAGTTTTATAAATGATAGATTACAACAAAATCGATTCACGAAAAGAATTGTTAATTTCGATATTTAGTTTGCTTAACTTAGAGTCCAAAACATTCAAAAAATGGAATTTTATTAATGAATTTTTAAAACATGTTCAAGGTACATCGAAAAACTAATAGACGGCATTGTTCATTTTTAACCCAAGTATCAGAAATATATTCTGAATCAAAAGGAATGATAGACTGAGTGCCAAAACCTTACAATTATGAATACAAACTCGTGTTGACTTTATGGGATATATATGTTGTTATAGATATTTATTATAAAGTCTGATAACTGATTTATAAACAAGTAAAATTATTATTACTCTATTTATTTGCCTTTCTGTTCGTATTAGCAGATTTCATAAAACGGTTGTACCGATTTTTATGACATTTTGTACGCAGAAAGCTTATGACACACGAGTTTAATAAAATTTTGTACACTTGTGTTTCGTAAATCCAAAATATATGATGATCATAATAATTAAAAGTTTTATGCTGTCCATTTCACTATAACTCGTAAGTAGGTCGCAATTGTAATTTTATAATATTGAGTTTTAAATGTCGGGGCGAAAATAAAAATGGCGTCATGTGAAAGTATGATATCATCTATAGTGACGTCATGGTTATGATTTGATCGATAAATCCTTCAAGAACAATCGAATAAAACGTTAACCGATATAGAAATGCTACACTGAATAAAGTTACGATGAATTATTTGTAGATGTGACTACCCAACTGTCTGAGCGAGAATGCCCTTGGCGCCGTTGATTGCCAGTAATAATCAAGATACATGAACAGCCGACACCTCGAATCAATGGTGTATCATAATGAGGTATATCATTACATAGTATAAAACAAAGTCCCCTACCGCGTCTGTCTGTCTGTCTGTTCGCGATAAACTCAAAAACTACTGAACGGATTGTCAAGCGGTTTTCACCAGTGGATAAAATGATTCATGAGCAACGTTTTGGTATATAATTTGTCAAGGATTTTTTATAATCAGGGCGGGACAACGTCTGCTGGACCCGCTAGTATTATTATAATTATATAATTTAATAGTAACTGCCCGTATATAGTAAGTAGTACGGACGCAGGTCAATAGTAACTACCCCGATATAGTCAATAGTACAGACGTAGGTCAATAGTAATTCCCACCATATAGTCAATAGCACGGATGCAGATCAATAGTAACTCCCCGATATATATTATAACTTGACAAGCATAAAGTAATTACTAGTTGCCGGTTATTAATAAACTAGCGGGGTCAGCGGACGTTATCCCGTCCTTATAATAAAACAAAACCTTGACATATTATATACCTAAACCTTTCTCATGGATCCCTTTTCATACTGGTGAAGCCGAAGGAAAAGAAGTGACAGAGGACTTTGTTTTATAATAATTATGTAGATATTTATTGAACTTTAATAATTATTCTTCGCTTTATAAAAGTTAAATAATATTATCAAATAAAATGCAACATTAAAATAAGCATATTACAAAGTTTTAAAATCTATTTCTCTGCTCTCCTATCCACAACATAGCTATACAGGCTCGGCTTTAGAGCCACAGTTTTACGGTAACCTTATCATCCTGATTATCTGGACTTGAACTAAGAAAATTGCAAGAACACTTTTACCAACTCAAAACTAATTATGTAGACTTAGCATATTTGAGCTGGGGAATTACAGGCATCTATGTACATTCCACAACTTAAATAATGAGTTATACCGTATGTATAATATCAGAGCTAACGTAGGAATCCACAATTAGGGGTTACACGTCATGAATCTCAAAGCAGCATTCAAGGTTACAGTACGTCGTGGCGGTCACTTTGGAAATAAGCGCAAATACATACAGGATGTCTCGCCTCTTCATATATATATTTATTCGACAGCTATTAATCTTATTAATAGTACAACTTTTTATTAGAATCATTTTCTTAATACAAACTAAGTACACGGTATTAACTAAGTGTAGTCTGGTGAAGCTGTTAAGACCATGCTAGGTCAATAGCGTAATCAGTTCAAAAAAAAAAATTAACTATGTTAGATACCATAATGTTGAATTCAATGATTCATAGCAAATGTAATGTTGACTTGCTTAATAGATAGACTGTAATAATCTTCTACATTTCCTACACTGTTAGCTTGACATAATTTTTTGTGGAATCTTTAAGTTTTGTAATGGATATGGATATTTTTGAAATTAGTAATAAATTAATATTATTTTTGGAACGGAGAAATGTAGAGGCGCTGTTATATATTGTCTTTGTAATTTAGGATACATTTTGTAATTTAGAATTTATTAAATACTAAAGACTAAATTTAACATTATGTAAGGTAGTGGATGTTTAAATATCGTAAACTAAGCACAGACAGAAACTTTAATATGGGCTTCAACAATTTAATGTGTATATTTTATTAAAATCAAAATTAGAAAAAGATATTGCAAAAAAAAGACGGTAAAAATTAAATTTCTTCATCCCAAGGGATCATAGTAGATTGAGAATTCATAATATTTAGTAAGCTATTCAATACAGCAGGCAAGATAAAAATTTAATTTCTAAACAATGAAAAACCCCATATTAAATTAATGGCAAAAGTATCATAATGTAGGCACGGTTAAACGGTAACGGATTATTTTTTAGATGTTTTTAAGTTTTTAGATGTTTTTAAGTTTTTAGATGTTTTTAAGTTTTTAGATGTTTTTAAGCTATAAACTAATGATACCCAAGTCAAAAAAGTCAACTTGGTAAATACGCTAATGAAGGCCCATCGACAAAATGCGGATAATTATAATCAATTCGAAAAAAAAAGAACGGGGAATTCGAGTTAAGATCGCCGACACATATATGTCTATATGGATTACCGTGTTGTCTACGTATCTAGTATCGAATTATTTTATAAAGCCATCCATAACGATGTTGATCATGGCAATACTTATTTTAATCATCTCACTACTACCAATATCGATCGTTATATTACATTACTAGCTGTGCCCGCGAGTTCATCCGCCTGGAACCTAATGTAAAAAAACAGTTATTACATTACTAGCTGTGCCCGCGAGTTCATCCGCCTGGAACCTAATGTAAAAAAACAGTTATTACATTACTAGCTGTGCCCGCGAGTTCATCCGCCTGGAACCTAATGTAAAAAAACAGTTATTACATTACTAGCTGTGCCCGCGAGTTCATCCGCCTGGAACCTAATGTAAAAAAACAGTTATTACATTACTAGCTGTGCCCGCGAGTTCATCCGCCTGGAACCTAATGTAAAAAAACAGTTATTACATCACTAGCTGTGCCCGCGAGTTCATCCGCCTGGAACCTAATGTAAAAAAACAGTTATTAATAAAATCATCTGAATGTATTATTAGGTCCATGTACTTATTTACTTTTCTCTTGTACTTAAGTCGCGTCGTCGTTAACATTACAATAACTTCTGATAGAATGAACCGATTTTAATGAAATAAAGACTAAATGTTACTCGAGAATATGATTTTTGATTGGTTGAAAAGGTTTTTGAAGACATTACTTGAGCAGTGATTCGTGGTGAAACAAACAGAAAGACATTTCTAAAAATGATTAAAATGTATTTGATTACTTATTCCTAGACACCTGCAATTATTGTTTTCACGAAAATCTCAAAAGAACACACACGTTAGATTTACACTATCATTATATGTATAAATTATTTAAAAAATCCTTGACAAATGATATACTAAAACCTTTTCCATGAATCACTTTATACACTAGTGATAACCGCATGAAAATCCATTTAGTAGTTTTTGAGTTTATCGCGAACAAACAGGCAGACAAACGTGGCGGAGGACTTTGTTTTATACTATGTAATGATGATACCAATTTGATGACATAAAATATGGAGAAAATCCATCAAAATCCACCAAAATACACACATCGTCATGTGTTGATGATACATTTATAACATAAAATTACAGTAAAAATATTCTGATGTATAGGTACTACAAAAATAATTTTAATTTTGATGCACAAACACCCTGTGAGTTGGCATCTAGACAACACAAAAGTACCTCGACGATTGAAGCCAAATAATTCGCCTGTCGATACACAGTCTTATACAATCAATAAAAAAATATATGTAGACACTACAACATCGCCTGGATTCCTCTCGCATTTGCAATATATTTTATGATCACAATTCTATACCAATAAAAGTGAATTTTCATTAAAATAAGTTAGTAATTAAGGTGTTTTTAATTTCGGAACAACATGTCTGATGAAATAATTAGTAATTGAAAATCGTAAAACAATTTTCTATTGGTAAACAACTTAACTGAGATCGGGGAATTAATTCTATTATAATAGATTTGTAATGAAATCTGCTACCTAATTTATTTACCTAAATTAAAAATTTGACTAAACAACAATAACAAAAAATATATGCAGGGGTGTAATTACTGCCATATGGATGGGACGGAGCCCCCCAAAGACAGGGGGCCAGGTATTTTAAAGGGAAAATTCGTAAAAAATTACCCACGACCTCAAAGTCTTATTCATATCATGAAAATATGAAAAAGATCCTAAATCCAAGTGGGTTCTAGGTTAAATGCCCTGAATTAAATTAAATTTTAAATTTTTTCATACAAAACGGCAATTTTATAGGTAAAGACCTAATATATAAGTCTACTGGTAGGGAGTTATAACATACAAATATACGTTTTGGAAGTATCTGACCATCAAAAGTGAGAACAACTGTTTGCGAAGGTTTATAAGTCAATGTTCCATCTACTATTAATTTCAAATTTAATCTTCTAACGTTTATGATATTTCCACAGCCAATAGGAACTGATATATTATTTTTAATTTCATCTAATGTCCAGTCTGTTGGGACTCCTCTAACTAGACCCATGCGAGTAATGTTAAAAGACGGAATGAATGCATGTAAATTTTTTTTTAACAATGCATGTGATAAAAACTGATTGGCATCTAAATAGTTAGAGAAACTTAAAGCAATTCTATTTCTACCGATTCGTTTCACACTGCCATTAATTATATTATTAATATTGTGTTTTTTTAAAAGATTGCCAAATGAAATAGGGTGAAATGTGGAGCCATCCTTAGGGTTCAATTCTTCTGTTTGCACATGAATTAAATAAGGAGACAAATCTGAGGATTGATATGAAGTTCTACCAATTCTAATAAATGAAGTCTCTATTTTTTCAGTTTAAGCTTGTAGAAGAGATATTGATGAATTATTATTAGTATTAGTAAGGCCATTAAATAAAGATTCACCTAAATTTTCATCACTTTCACATGCACAACCCACTCTAGAATTGTTACTAGTCTTTCTAATTTTTTTATTGCAATTTCTGCATATCTTATGAAGACTCTTTTGTGAGTTTTGGACTGACTTTGTGACCCCTCTGGGTCCATACCGGACTCAGAGGTTATTGTTACATAGTTACTTGCAGGAGGAACGAAGCCCCCAGGGTCTGGGGGCTCCTCCATTCTCTGATTTACACTATGTATACAGGTTTTAAACTATTATACAATCTTAACAAAAAACTTACCTATAAACTATAAACATACACTAATTACACAAGTAATAAACTATAAATTACTTAAAATATATACAAACTAATGAAAACCTTATCCAAATGAAAAAATAAGAAATTTCAAATAGAAAACGAGACCGCCAAACTTTATGCTTCCCGCGCTTTTTCGTTTCCACCTCCCTACTCTTTAAAAATGTTTGCGACAGAAAGTTACCACGTTACCATGGCAACGTATATAATACTAACGCTAACACGCAGCGAAAGCAACCAAAACGAAAACAAATGCCCGATTTTGATACATTCTTCATTGGCGCTCTACTCCTATTGGTCTTAGCATGATGATATATAGCCAAAAGCCTTCCTCGGTAAATGAGCTATCTAAAACCGAAAGATTTTTTCAAATCGGACCAGTAGTTCTTGAGATTAGCGTGTTCAACCAAACAAACAAACTCTTCAGCTTAATATATTAGTATAAATTCAACAATTTTGTTTTGATCGAAAGAAACAAAGAATAAATGTTACTCGAAGATATGCTTTATGATTCTCTTGGTGAGGTTTTATCATGAACGCGTTATTTTAGCAGTGATGCGTGATCAACAAACAGACAGACATTTCTAAAAATGATTATAATGTATTTTATTACTTATTCCAAGACACGAGCAACAAATTTTTTCACATAAATCTAAAAAATACAGACACTTTACATTTACATTGTTATTAAATCTATAGATAGCTAATAATGACGATATTGCCTCTTCGTTTCTACTATTACAATACTAAATTTAATTATATTCTAATATATTTATTTTAAACACGTAACGAAATAATAATGTCTACTTATAAATTCTATGAGTAATCTAGACATATCTAAACATAAGATTCATTACATTAATCAAATAAAATCAAATGAAAAATACTTTATTCAGTTTAGGCTCTAATAAGGCGCGCTTATGAACGTCAAAACTACCACCGGTTCGGAAAACAACCCAGTCAACGAGAAGAACCGGCAAGAAACTCGATCGGGTACTTCTTTTTAATATATATATATATATATATATATATTTCAAATACATTATACGTTATAATATCGTTTTTAGTGGATGCACAGAGAGGAGTCAATTCCAGACGTCACCATCGTTCACGTATTGATCCACTCTATAATAGCCTTTCGACACTAAAACCTGCTTGACAAGGTGCTTGAATTTACAGTCCGGCAAATCGGTAATATGTTTTGGGACTTTATTGTAAAACCTAACACTATTCCCTAAGAAACTATTACTGGTTTTGCTAAGTCTGAAACGTGGGACAACCAGTTTATCACAGTTTCTAGTATTTAGATCATGCCGGTCCTTTACAAAAGGCAGATTTTCAAAGTTTTTACGCACATACATTAAATTATCAAGAATGTATTGGGAGGGTAGAGTTAGGATACCGAATTCCTGGAACTTAGTTTTTAATGATTCGCGAGGTCCCATATTATATATTGCTCGAACTGCCCGTTTTTGTAATAAAAATATAGTGTCTACCTCAGCAGCCGTCCCTCACAGCAGAATACCATAAGACATTAGGCTATGGAAGTAAGCGAAGTAGACTAACCTAGCAGTGGCAATATCTATAAGCTGGCGTATTTTACGTATTGTGTATGCAGCCGAACTTAATCTGTTAGCCATTTTTTTTAATATAAGGGCCCCATTGTAATTTAGAATCTAGTGTGATTCCCAAGAATACAGCATTGTCAACTAACCCTACCAAATTCCCTTTGATCTTGACTCTACTATTAACCTGTCTAACATTTGGTAAGGTGAATCTCATACATTTCGTTTTATCAGTATTTAGCAATAAGTTATTTAACACAAACCAATGACAATCAGTAAAGATATTATCAATACAAGACGCAGTCAGAGACGTACATCTCGTTGGCTCATTAAAAAGAGGATCCAGGTTAAATGACTTAAATAACGATGTGAACATAGTGACCTCTGGTGACGTACTTAAAATATCTATATTAAAGTCACCACAGACTAAAACTTGCTTATTACTATTAAATATTTTTATAAGAATTTCCTCCATTTTTTGTAAGAATTGGTGAATGCTTGATGATGGAGGTCTATAAACACAGAGAATAATTAATTTATTCATCTCTGCACAAGCCACTTCACAAATACGATCTATTGAGAGACTACATATATATTTCCTTTCTTTATATTTTAAATGATTTTTGAATAATATAATACAACCACCACCGACAGTGATTGTTCTATTAAATACACTGGCAACTGAAAAATGGGGTACATTAAATAGCATCTTATTAGGTTTAAGCCATGTTTCTGTAAAATATAATATATCTAGTCTCTCTCTATTTAAAAGTAATTCTATATCTAATATTTTGCCGGAGAAGCGATTGATATTTTGGTGGTACAATGTGATATTATACTGCTCCTTTGTCTTATCAACTAGTTTAAATATTTAATCACAGTATCATTAGGTGAACTAGATGATACCGCTGTGTCCTTAATCTATTTATATTATAAGCTATCAATGTAGCTACGTCTCGTTTATACTTCTTGGGAAGATACATACTGTCCTGCGTTATTGTAAAGTTATTAATAAATTTATTAATGTCGAAAACTAAAAATTTGTCACTATGACGACATGTCAAATTATACAATAATGTATTTAACATATGAATGTTATTGTTTTTTTTCTGTTAGGGAAGTTGAATACGGAAAAGCACATAACATTATGCTTCTCACATTCAACTGTCTTATATAAATCATTTTTTTTAATATCAGAACTGTTCCCTACTAAAATTACAATGTTACATTGGTTGTGAAAGTCTGTGTTCATGATTTTATCAATTATTTCATTATATATATTACAAATATTACGTAAGCACTAAAAGTGTTTCAGTCTTTCAGTTTCAGTCATTTATAATGACCTAAGGAATGGAGGTATCAGAATTTTATAGATCTAATATGTGATGCGCGCTGTCATATCCATTACAGACAGATTACAAATTACAGAGAGATTAAAAGTACCTAAGTAAATGTTTACGTAGGCTTACTTTTGCTGAGCAAGGGCAGCCGAAAGGCCACCTACCCTCCCCTTTTCCCGCCCCTCCACCAAACATAGACTGGCAATGCACTTGCGACTTCCCTGGTGTTACTACTGTCTATGGACAGTGATGATCACTTGACATCAGGTGACCAACCTGTTCATTTGATATTTATTGTATCATATAATATTTTAAAAAAATGTCAATTTGTATGCGTGCCTCTTACTTGAAGTAGGAAACTTCCGTTCGTTCTCTTTCAAACTGTGGTCAAATGATGAAACAATTTTTTCTGTATATTATACCCAAATCTTAAAACTATATTCCATATCTTCCGCTTTAAAAACAAATCACTACATATAATAAAATGACGTCCTTCGCCGTTTATGTCTGTCTGTTCACAATAAACTCAAAAAATATTGAAGGGTTTATTATGCGGTGTTCACCAGTAAATAAAGTGATTCATGACGACGGTTTAGGTATATAATTTATCAAGGTTTTTTGTAAATTGATTGAAATATAACGATAATTGTTGGAAGTGTCGGAAAAACTCAATTCAAAGTCAAAGTCAAGCTGCCGTCGAAAACGCTGCGTAATTCCTTTGAGATATAACAAACGAAGTCGCGGGTATCAGCTTGTAAAATATATATACGAATAACGTATCTCGTTAAAGCTTTGTTATCTTTCAAAAATGGATAAACCTTATTAGACTATACTAGACGATATAAATTTATATGCAACTGAAATATACTCAAATCCTTTGAACGAGAACAAAATAATGAGATTGAAATTGCTATAAATCAATATTTTAATTAGCGCTAATAACGATATCGCAGAAATCTATAAAGTATAGTTCTGTTTAGAGATCCAATTAGTAGTGGCAGAAATATTCCTAGATTCTATTTTCTCTTATATCTTGTAAGTTGTATACTAACAACTGCTCTCGATTACAACCGTTACTACAACAATTTAATATAAATAAATAACATATGCTAGTAAATTGATCCGTAGGAAATTGATCACCTGAATGTGCCGTGCGTAACAGTACTTCTGTGAACATAGGCAGTTGAATAATCTATAATCTTCCTCGATGAAATTAAAGATTTTTTTTAATCTTTGTAATTCTAGTGATTATCACATTCAATTAAAAATTAAATAATATATTCCTAATAGTTTAACAAAACCTTATAAAAGATATATTTAGTAAAAGACCCGTATAATTTTAATACTAGATATAATCACAAATTAGTCATCGCATGTTTAAGACTGAGTTAGGCCGGTGGTACCAATATTTTAGGTAATAATGTTAACTTTTACAACAAAGTCCGAAGAACATTGCAGATTTACCAGATGTAAGTTCGAGCACCGTGTCAAGGCACCGTGTCAAGACGGTTTTGATGTCAAAAGGCTATTATAGGCTAGATCAAAATGTGAATTATGGTGACGTCTGGTAATTTGGACCCCCTTTGGGCATTCCCTAAAACGATTGTAACTATCAATGTCTTCTTATAAAAATATATTCTATACATATAATAAGAGTGTAAATCTAACATGTCTGTACTTTTTAGAATTGTGTCAAAAAAAAAGTGGTGCTGATGTCTAGGAATAAGTAATAAAATACATTTCAATCAATTTTACAAATGTCTGTCTGTCTGTCTGTATGAACACGTATCACTGCTAAAGTATCGCGATCACGATAAAACTCTTTACTTTTCTCTCGTACTTAAGTTGCATCGTCATTAAAATTACAATAACTTTTGATAGAGAGAACCGATTTTAATGAAACTAAGACAAATTTTACTCGAGGATATGCTTTATGATTTTCTTAGTGAGGTTTTATCGTGAAAGCAGTACTTTAGTAGTGATGCGTGTTCAAACAAACAGACAGACATTTCTAAAAATGACTTAAATGTATTTTATTACTTATTCCAAGACACCCGCAACAATTTTTTTTACAAAAATCAAAAATGTACAGACACGTTAGATTTACATTCTTATTATATGCATAGATCTCAGAAGATCTTCTCCAGATCCTAAAGTTTTATATACAAATACATCCCTTAAAAAAATAAGCATCCAACAATGATAACCATGTAAATCGGATCAGTATTTTTTGAGAAAATCGCGGACACACAAACGTACGGGTCGATCACAGAACCTCCATTTTTTAAATCTGTTAAAAATCTATACATATAATAAAAATGAAGTGTCTGTATGTAATATCAAAATATTTTTTTTTACTGATTGGATATGAAATTATACACACAACAAAAATGCTATTTTTAAAAATTTTGTCGGTCTGTCAGTCTGTTTGTTCCGGGTAATCTCCGAAACGGCTGGGCCGATTTTGACGGGAATTTCACTGGCAGATAGCTAAAATTACAGCGAGGTACTTAGGTTACTCTAAAATAGACTAGCTGTTAACCGCGTCTTTGTCCGCAATGCTATCTCCAAAACGGTTAGACCGATTTTCACGAGACTTTTACCGGCAGATAGCGGATATCAAAAGAAGTAATCTAGTCTATTTTAATTAAGACTAACTGTTAACCGTGGCTTCACTCGTAATGCTACCTCCGAAACGGTTCTGCCGATTTTTACCGACAGATAACGGACATTAAAACAAATAAATTAGTATATATTCATTTATACTAGCTATTAACCGGTGCTTCGCCCGCAGTATTATCTCCAAAACGGTTCAACCGTTTTTACGGGACATGCACCAGAAGATAGCGGACATTATAAAAAGTCATTTAGCCTTTTTAATTTAGACTAGCTGTTAACCGTGGCTTCGCCCGCAGTGCTATATCCAAAACGGTTTGACAAATTTTCGCGGGACTTTCATTGGCAGATTGCTAACCTTATAGTTACAACTACAAACTACAATTGTTTTTAAAGAGCATTGTTATAATTGTACATGGTGTCACAATTTTATATTTATTTAATACAATTAAAAAAAACGCCTGCATAACTGCGGGTACAGCTAGTAGCAAATAAAACTTTAATTACTAAATAAATAATATTTTTTTACAGAAAAAAAGTCAAGATTATTACATCATTACATATTATAAAACAAAGTCTTCTGTCACGTTTGTCTGTCTGTTTGTTCGCGATAAACTCAAATACTACTGAACAGATTTTCATGCGGTTTTCTCCATTAGATAAAGTGATTCGTGAGGAAGGTTGAGGTGTAAAATTTATCAAGGTTCTTTTTTTAAATTATCAGAGTGGAATAACGTCCGCCGGGCTCGCTAGTATAATATAATATGTTATTTTATAAGGGGTAGTATACCGAAGTACCAATTAATATTGTCGTTGTTAGCGTCGCTAATTTTCTATACCGTTGCTTCCGTATTTACGATGGAATAGGGAAATATCGAGTTTATACTATGGATGTTAGTTCCGTGTGCTTCCGCTCTCCTATTAATTTTAACTTTGTTATGAACCTTCCAGCAACTACTTTACCAGGAATATGTGACAAAATGATATCTTTTAAAATACTGAGCATTTTATAGACCTTACACTCGTGTGTGTCTCACGCGAAAAATAGGTGTCAGATTTTGTACATTTTTATGTTTTACTTCGTCCTTATAAAAAAAGTCTAGGCATTCATAAGGACTGCCGACAGAAATGAAATCTCAAAACACTGGAATTAAAACTGTGTTCTCTTTTGATTTTTTAAATTAATTACGGTGTGTATTATTTAAATTTGATAATTTGTACATTGAAATTATTACCATTACCCTCTCTTTCAAATCTATTGGCACTTCGAATAATTGTTATATACTTTTTTATACAGTTTATTAATTCATCAAACATACGATCGACTGCACAACGTCAATACAAAATATTCCCCCTCTCCCCTCCGCTCCCCCTCCATCCAAAACGCAGGCTGGCAACTCACTTGCGACTCCCCTGGTGTTGCAAGTGTCTATGGACGGTGGCGATCACTTAACATCATGTGATCCATTTGCTCGTTTGCCTCCTATAGTATATAAAATAAAAAAAAATCAATATTAGATGTGCACAGGCTCTTACACTAGTCTGGCGTAAGCCGCGCAAATGCAATACGGTTGGTCAGGCTTACTAGCATGTCATGACGAGAAGTTATAAAGTTATCTCCTGCCGAAAAAATACTGCTCAACGCACCTAAAGAAGTGTTCACTTCAAAAACTATCACGATATCTTAATTAAACTTAAGATTATTAAATTTTTAAGAAACTACGATTTTTATAGGCACTATGGGTTTAGAGATGTGCATGTTCTTAGATGGGGCAAACGGTATGGTACGCTACTGTTACCTGTATATTCGTCCGCGTACAATATCCGAAACGGTCGGACCAATTTTCATTAGACTTTTACAGGCAGATAGCTGACCTTATAAGGAGTCTTAAGCTATTTTATTTTAGACTAGTTGTAACATGCGACCCTGTCTGTGTCGAATTTAATAAAAAAAAATTGTGTTCAAAATAAATGTTCAAATGAGGTGCGCGTGATATTGGACGCTAGTTCTTTAGTTTATTGTATTTGCACGGTGCACTGCAACTGTGTTACACTGAATAAAAGGTTTTTGCTAAATTCAACACGAAAGTAGTTATCATTAACAGCTTTATACAATACATCGGAATGTATACCTATATTTTGGGCATAAATTTATGTACGTAATAACTAGAATATTAAAGTCAACTTCAATGAGCGTTATTCTAATTGTTGCATATGAAAAGATGCTTAGAGACAGATATACCTATAGTTTTAAAACTTGATTTATATTAATGCAAAATTTCAAGATCTCAACTCTTTCCGTATTTGTAATTAGAAAAATAATTATTAACTGATTGCCCATAATTAAACAGTATAATTAAGATTGATTTCGAAGATAGAAGAGGTATTTTTAACAACATGTTAGATCATAAAGATTCTGCCTTCAAGTAGAACTTATTGCGGAACAAATAACAAATAAATTATGAAGTGTACGCTATCTTTAAAAAACTATGAATCATTATTTCGCTCACAATAATTTTTTTCCCGTCTTCTGCTATCGGCACGCATTCCGTTAATAGAGTTCACAATGAATTCTATTCTTGGAGTTGCTTCTGTCGCAAAAGGCAGGCAATAACCACGGATACCTTTACTGTCTGCCTAGAAAAGAACTTGCCGAGCTACAACTTGATTGCAACGATCTTTGAAAAACTCTCGCTTCCGCCGTAGTTTGTAGCCGACAATGTTGGTGGATGAGTCTGTGTCGTCTCATACTACAAATAGGTAATACTCTTAAAAGAGGTAGCGGAGACGGAGAAGTAGCTGCCCACTTTGTTTCCTTGCCGCACTCAATTATCTAAGCATAGAGGGTCACGCGATAAAATTAAACCGCTATAAAGTGCAGCAAGCACATTATAGACGTGACCATTCTTACCTTACTTACCATTTGCATGCCTGAAGCGATGTGCGACGTACTCTTCATGTGCTTCTTTGAGATGGTACTTTTTGGTTAGCCCAGTGGTCGGCAAACTGGTCACCCAAAAGAGCCAAATATAAGCAATACAAAACGGAAAGTTATTCAAAAATCCTTTTTCTTAACATAAGCTCTGCTTTAAACACTCCCGATTAGCCGTGCTACTATCGCTTTCTAAAAATGTACCTCTTTTCTGTACGTTTGCGTTTCATAAATGTTTATCGTCTCTTACAAGGCAGGTTAAAAGATAAGATTCCGTGTCTGCACTAACCATTTTGTGTAAGAGCTGCCACTAAGGAGTGAAAGAGCGTCATGCGGACGCGAGCACCGTTTTCCGACCACAAGTTGTCGATCACAAAGTTGTCCCGGGTAGGGTCGGCCTTGTCAAGCTTTGACGACCAGTACGAAAGTGTTCTTTACACCCGCCTGAAAGTCACAACTCTTGTGGTGTTTATGTAAGTAGGAGTCTCATACAACCTGCCCTAATTGTACTACGATTTTAACCAAAAAATATAATAGTAGAAAAATGACATTATATACAAACGATTACGTGCAGTGTATAAAAAATATACCAGGTATGTTAAAAGAATATGTTTTTGCCAAAACGCTCGCATAAATTCTCATTAAAATGGTACGCAAAACTGAGTCGAGAGTTAATATTTATTCGTGGCTGTCGATTGAAAATCAGGGATGGTTAATCATTTTAATTATTCGATGGGTATTTTCCTGCATTCGTTATTAAATAGCATAGTTACCCGTTCATTTTGCGCTTTCAATATATTTACACTCTACTGCATTACATTTCCATCAGTCTCCATATCAGTTTCACTGTTTATGGTAAAACAACATTCAACAATTATACTATAATTTGAAATGTGAACAACGCAAAATTATCCTTTTACATTAAATCATTGAAAGGTATATAAATAACATTATTAATAGTGTTTTTATACTATAGTGCGGATATATGTTATTATCATTTATGAGTTTAAGATCACAATTTTTTATACATATAACAAGAATGTAAAACAAAAGTGTCTGTACTTTTTAGATGTTAGTGAAAAAAATTGTTCCAGGTGCCTTGGAATAAGTAATAAAATACATTTCAATCATTTTTAGAAATTTCTGTCGGACTTTCTGTATATCTATCTGTCTGTCTGCTGTTTGAACACGTATCACTGCTAAAACACCGCATTCACTGAAGCCTATCCTTTAATATCATTGAGCCTTTGATTCACTAAATCGTTTCCCTCTATCACAAGTTATTGTAATTTAAAAGACGACGCGACTTAAGTACGAGAGAAAAGTAGATAAGTAAATGGACTTAATACATTCACATGATTTTATTAGGTACTGTTTTTTACATAAGGTTCAACGCGGACCGAGTCGTAGGCATCGCTAGTACATAGTACATAATACATCCAGAGATTGCACATAGATTGATTCCAGCTTCGTTTCTTATTCGCTCCGATTAGAAATTAAGTATGTGGTCGATCAATTCATATACTCGTACGTGTTTTTAGTAGAAAATTCGAGAAGAGCTTTGTTTGTTGGGTTTTAGTGATTTTAATAACTGTTTTGTTTCGCTCTTCTTGCTTATTGTTCTAGTTTCGAATTTATTCTCGATGTATTTAGATGAAAACCAGAAAAATAACACTCGAAACCGATTGACGGATCTTGAACGTTCTAGGCGCTCGCATTGCTTTTGCTAGCAATAATGCGCAAAGAATAAATAAAACAAGCAATAATATAATAAAATTAAGCAAATCATAATTTAATTTACCAAACAACGTTTGACGAAGAAAGACTCATTTTAAATTACCGTATCATACTGTATTAAATTCTACTTTGGATTACATCAAGCTTCAAACATTTTTACAAAGAAAATGAAACCCATACCGAACTTTATTTTAACGGAGCTAATTCTGATTTAAGAAACATTATTCATAAATACATATTTTAAAAAATGACCTAAAATAGACTTTATATATCTTAAGCGTCAAACATTTTCCAACGCTTATTAACAATCTGGCTCGTATCCATACAACTATGAATAAATTTGTAATTTCGCTTTGCCTTTTCATGTGACAGCCGAAATAATGATTCCCGTATCTTTTGATAATAATCTGTGTATGTTTATGTCAAAATAATCACAATGTCTTCAGCAAATGAACATTCCGTGACGAGCTTCTGCTAAAAATATATGGGTAGTGATTTACAATACTGCGACCTTCCGTGTAACAATGATTCAGTCAACAACTGTAAACTTTTTCACATCGGAAACAAGAATGCGACTTTTGGCACACAAATTAAAAACGAACCGGGAATTTTCGATACAATGCACGGCCAGGGTATTGACAGAGCATCATTGGCAGGCGGTACCGAGCAGCGCTTGCGACAGTCAGGTGGGGTCGAAGGGAGATAAATCGGGAGGCTGCGACCGTTGTCAGGGGACGTGGCCGACAGTCGTACACATACGATCAACCAATTCACACGCCTCTCCGACCCTAGTTAGGTTCGTGATATTGTGACATAAGGTTCAGTGTTTAAGTGATAAATTATATAGTGGTTTTTGACCGTAGAGTCCACCTTTGCGAGATGTGGGATGATATAGTGGAGGAAGAACCTACGCAGCCAATACCTGCCGCACCCGAGGGTGAAGGAGCACCTCCTGCTGCTGAAGAAACGCCTGCACCGGCTGAAGGCGAGGCCAAACCTGAAGAAGCTGAAACTCCCCTCCCGGAAAGTCCTGATAAATCAGAACCTAGGAGGCTGGTGTTCAAGCACTGGATTAGGTATTAGTACATTATTTTAATCTTTAAAACAATAATACTTCTTTCTCGCAATTGAACGTATCTTGCACTATTATTCTACAAATGAAAAAAGATTCACTAAGGCTACCTTTATTGTGAACTGTAAATAATTTTTATTACAGACCACGCTCCTCTCAATACAACTACATCTACGATTATCAGAAGAATTACTATGATGATCTAATCAGCTACTTAGACCGGCGGAACCAAGGACTGCCGGTAGAACTACCTCGGGCCCAAACTTGGGGCGAACGGGCCTTGAGGACCTATCTGTCCAACACGCCAGTGACATACCTGTCGAAGAGCCAAAACAAAGATCAAGCACTGCTCCGTCATATCTCGATGGGGGCGAAATTCCAACGCTACCATACTAAATCTCTTATCTCGAGGAAGTATTCCCACCTAAGAATTAGCACCGCAGCTTTGTAGCTCTGTTAACACCACCGCTTGATATCGCTTTGCGGACTCGGCTCCGGTCAACTGTGTAACCTTTTTAATCAATGTTACAGGATTTCGTTGGTGTGAAGATGGAACCGAGACATACCCTTATCTTGACCGGGTGCTGTTCGCATTCCTAAAATTATTTGTCTCATAGGGTTAAGACAATAAACTACACTTAAGTATAACACAAAGTAGTTTCATTTCTAAAGCTGGCGAATGAACAATCTACAATGCAGACACTTTTTAATTTGTTTAAAAACACAGAATAAAACGCAACGCGAGGTTAATGGAGAGCAAAGCGATTTAAATAAACAATTTAAGTACTAAAAATGCTACAAACTGTATCATTGACAGATATGACAACACAAATTCCATAAACATTTTAAAACTCATAATATTTGGCATTGAAAAGTATTAATGAAAACAGGAAACGAACGTAAATATTTATTAAGTAAATATTTTATACGCAAGAAGAAAATAACTCAGAAATATTATAAAAACATAAAGTAGTTGCCATGATTTAAAAGTACTTTTAGAAACACATTGAGTTACATATAAAGTTTCAGAAAAGATATAAAAGAAAGCGGACATCTGGTGTTTGACTTCAACGATCGTCTCTGACAGATACATTAAAAAGCTTTTATGAAAATGCAAACCACAAAAACATATATTTTGTAAATCGTGGCTTCACTAATACACAAATAATTATCCAGCAACAATCAATAAAAATGACAATTATATAGAATAAAAAGGAATAACATTTCATAATCATTTCAACCGAATATAAATGAGAAATACCTATTAAGTTAATTGCCAGATAAATGGTCGGTCATTACTTCGCTTCGAATAATTAATCTGTCCGTAGATTCGTTTTAATAAGTAATTTTGAAATTAAATAAATAAATATAGCACTTTGCGTATTGCATTAAATATGATTAAAACGTAATAATATATAGTAATGAATAAATGTGTTTCATAAAAGACGCGTATAATTATCAGATGTCATTAGCACTAATTGCGCCGACCTCAATGTAAAACATTTTCATTTCGAAACAGTTTAATATTTCAGAGTTGTGATTTACAAACTGGCACCATAATTGAACCCTGTATTTCATTACAATTAATGACTAATCAAACCATCATCGGATTTTAAATGTGGAGGACACACGAAATGTCCGCTGAGGTTCAAAATTTCAATGCCGAGATATCGAAAATATCTTATGTTTGACATGTTAGTAAGACAAGTGTAATCGATTGGGAGTCGGCCAACAAGTCGAGCTACCTAGCAGGTGAAATAGGCAATCGGCCAAACTGTAGATAATTAAATATTACAATGACCGGACATCGATCAGATTCTCAAAGTCAAACATTGCTATTGACGGTGACATTGATGTTGGCGTAACTAACAGTTACATTACCTACATATTAGATAATGTCTAAATGAAGCATTAGTGTATAATAGAATAAGAGTTTTCTCGACTATTATTCCACACTTGGGTTTTCACATACATTTACACATGCACTGAGTTTGTAATTACTCTTTACAAATCAAAAATAGCAATCAAATCAATTCAAGCCCTAAGAAGGCGCTTATGAACGTTAAAACTACCACCGGTTCGGACAAATACACCAGTCATCGAGAAGAACCGGCAAGAAACTCGATCGGGTTTATCTTTTTAACTAACTTCTTTTTTTAAACATTTTACACGTTACAATCATGTTTAGTGGATGCACAGAAAGAGGAGTCAATTCCATACATCGTTCAAATATTGATCCATTCTATACCAGAGCCCTTTGACACTAAAACCTGCTTGACGTGGCGCTTAACCTGACAGTCCGGTAAATAGGTAATATGCTTTGGGACTTTGTTGTAAAACCGAACACTCAAAAACTATAAAACTGTTACTGGTTTCACGGAGTCTGAAATATGGGACGACCAGTTTGTCACAGTTTCTACTATTTAGTAGTATTTTAACAACCTATATTCTAAACAAGGATATTTTATATATCATTATACTATATTATTCTTTTAAGCCCACTATACTCATTATATTTTCTAAAAAAATAGTGACGTACAATTTGAAAGATATTTAGACCGATACAGTATTAATACTTATCAATTTAAATACGTTGTTACATTAACCATTATATGTCGATTCTTATTTTTTATCTTTATATATATAATTATTCTGTCCGTGTTTGTGTGACTGAAATCCACCTAAACGGTTGTACCGATTTTAATGATTTTTGTATGTGTATTCCAGTGGATTCGAAATTGGTTTAGATTCACAATTGGACCCGGTAGGTGGCGCTGTGGTCTGATTCTAGGAAAAAAATTTATTAACAAGGCGGGACAATGTACGTGGGACCCGCTAGTACCTTTATTAAAAAAAACATATAATCCTGCGTTTACAGTAGCTTGTGGCATGACTATACAATTTTTATATAAATTTAATTCAGTTATATTAGACTTAACTTAAGAGGTTTAATATAAAAAAAAATTGGTTCTTTGCAACTGATAAAAAAGATCTTTGTACAGCCGTTTTACATAAGTGCTGTAACGTGTTCAGTTCCCTATCTAAAACAGCGCTGGCTCCCATACATAACACAAAAATATTAAAAGTATTATGAAATGAAACAAGGTATCTGAACACTGGATGCAATAACAGCATAGTAGTGGCGTGTTCGGAGTACGCATCAATCGACGTGGGTTCGAAACTTTATATTAGGCTTTCAGTGAGTAGGCGGCAGTGAGCTAACAACCTTAAATTGAAAATAACTGTTGGTGTACCGTCGGTGGCTGGTGGTTACACGTCATACTAGATCGAGCTACAACGACACGTAATATCAGGAAAAGTTGTGAACAATCATAATCAGTCTTGGCATAAATACTGAAACAAAGAAAAAAAATATTTTCTATTGCAAATAACATTTATTACTTTTACAGAATGTCAGTTTAATAAATAAATATAAAACAATTTAAAATATTAAAAGCTTATTCGAAGTGGTCTCCATTGGCTGCAATACAGTCCTTTAAACATCGAGGCCAGTTATCAATAGAAGCACGCACTCTTTCCATGGGAAAATTCTTCACTGCCCATCGTACGGATTATTTTAGGGACTCCAAATTATCATGGCGTTCAGAGCAAACAGTACTCTATAAAACTGACCATAAATTATAATCCAACGGATTAAGATCGAGACTAGACGACGGCCAGTCTTCAGCTCTGATGAAGTCTGAAATGTTCGTTTCCAACCAAGACTGCATAGACCGAGCTTTATGACACGGCGCCGAGTCTTGCTGGAAGGACCATTCTTGGTTATTAAACATGGTGTTGTTAAGGGGCTTCGCTACCTTCTCAAGAATGGTATCTTGATACACTTATGCCGATGTTTTGATACCTTTCTAACAAAAGTATAGCTCAGTAAGTCCTTCATAGCTAATACCACACCAAACCACCACGGAAGTCGGATAGTGCCCACGTTGCACTCTGTCGACTAATTGGGAAGCTTCCTTAGAGCTTTGAGCATAAATACGGTCATTTTGTTTGTTACAACGTTACTACAACGTCCCAAGATAAAGCCTTTTGCTTTCGGACAGGATTTCTTCGAATTCTTTCCCTTACTGCTTTGACCACCTTTTTCGTACGAAGACTACGTGGACGGCCAGATCTTTTTCTGTCACAAACAGACAGGTCTCATTGTACCTATAAATAGCCCAGTACATAAACATTTTACTAATACCAAGCGTATGGAGAGTTTTAAATATTGCATTTGGCTTCATACCTACTTTGTGTAATGCAATCGCAGCGATTCGGTTTTCTTTATCACCCCACTCCATTTTAATATCGCAAAATATTGTACAATGTATTGGCGCCAAAATGAGAACTCAATGAATAATCATATAAAAATGATAGATTCCAAATTTAAATGCAATATTTTGTTTATTTTTAATTGTAATATGACGAGGCCAAACTAAGTATATAAAAAAGTATAGAAACTTTTTAAAAAACATCGTAAAGTAGTAAATAACTTGTTACAATATCCTAATCTTCACGACCAGCTTTATTTGTTTCAATCTGAATTTAATCACATAGTTAAGCGTTGCAAATTTCATTTCTAGGGTTGAAGTGGGATACGAAGACTGGAATAAAAACACTAAACTGTCTCAAAATAAAATAATCATTTCCATTTTCGATTAACTATGATTGGAAAAATCTGTGAAGAACCAGAAGTATTTCATTTGATCCGTTCATTAACAAATAGTGACATTGTGTCTAACGAACGAATAAAGGTTAGGGCTATTTCTTGAAATAAATAAAACAAAATCTGTGTTAAGATTACAAAACATAAATTACTTATGTCACCAGCGGTGATATATTATTAACCTTCCTTCACTCTAGGCCAGTGTCGTGGGCGACTATTTTTATATTTTGAAACAATTGTCTACAAATCTTTCGCCAATTGGAAAGAGTTCAGTTTCAGTGGCAGTTATTAATTAATGTACACTAATAATTCACTTTCAGAGACTTTTCAAATACAAGTTAATTACAGCGGAGAAACTCATTATAACAATTGCTTTGAAATTTTCTTCAACAATCGTAATACAAGGTTATTGTTACGTCTTTTAGAATAAAGAATAAATTATTTTAATAATAAGAACTTTCTACATTTTCATTTCAAAACCACGGTCTAACTAATACACAGTATTGAATGAACCTACATTTCTTATATTTCAAGTAATTCTGTAGTATTTTATTTGATATAGAAAAATGATGACATAATATTAAAGAACGCAATGAGAAACTTTAATCGCATACACAAGTACATCACTAAGTGAAATATTTGAATCAACCTTTCAATATTATGTATTGAATAGGAGTAGATACAACTGTATAGCAATCTAAATTTAAACTTCTTGTTTTTTATTTCGACTGTTATATATACTAGACAATCTTGCATGAGTATACAGCTTACAACCACTATATTATATATAACTAGCGGTCCCGGCGGACGTTGTCCTGCCTTGATAATTAAAAAAATATCTAAATTTCAACCGCAGCGCCACCTACCGGGTCCTATCGTAAATCTAAACCATTCTCAGATCCACTCCCACACACACACACAAAATTTCATCAAAATCGGTTCATCCGTTTAGGAAAAGTTCAATGACATACGCATGTACAGAAGAAATTTATATATAAGAAGATATAATGTTATTTATAATAAAAATACACTACATATACTTTTAATATACAGAAAATACAGAATACAGAAATATATACAGAATACATAACAATAAAATATCTTGAATTTAACAATGTCATCGTAAACTCGGTTACGGTCTTAAAACTTTGAAATTGAAAACAATATTACCAAGTATATATGAAACTTCAAGAAATGTTTATACTACTACATTTAAAGGTACTGATAGTTTTAAATTCATTTTTATTCATAACTAAATTAAATGGAAAACACATAGACTCGTCTACTAAAGACATAGATAATGCTACAGACGGAGAAAATTTTGTGCAGAGGATTGCTCGTGGAGAGAGTAAGTCATCATTCTAAATTAATATTCAGACAAGAAAGTATAAAAATCGACGATTATCCATTATATATTTTAAGTAAATAATGTAACAGGTAAAATAATAACAAAACAATCTATACATATAACAAAAGGCTAACGGGACGAAATATGTAGGTACAGTAATACCCCGGACTTACGCGATAGGTGGGTCCGAGCGATTGCCGTGTAAGTCGAATTCACGTAAGTCTGGGTTCAACTTTGCATATAAATACATATAAAGTATGTTTAATCGGGACCAGTCTAAAGAAAACAATAATTTAGAAGAAAAATATTTCATGAAATGTAAGAGAATAAAACAATTTACATTGTTATGAATAAAGTAACCTAAACCGAAGTTATTTTGATGTCGAAGACTTCAGATTTTCTAACAATGTTATCTGACGAGTTAAGTTTTTCTTCTTATCACGCAAAATTACCTCGTAGCATACCAGTAATTTTTTTATTCCCCGTTTTGTAGTAGAATCTATACATATAACGAAAGGCTAATGGGACGAAATCTGTAGGTATGTACATTCAATATTTTAAAGAAAAATACTCTGGGAGGGCTTACAATCAGAGACAAACCACATTTCCTTGGTGTTTTAAATTTTGGTCTATCTGTCTGTCGTTTATACGGGATTCACGCAAAAACTACTAGACGGATTTTGATAAAATTTGGTATAGTAATAGTTTACAAACATATAACATCCGCACATATGTATATCCTACTTGTAACGAAACATAAAAGAAAAGACATTTACGCAAGAACTACTGGATGGATTTTCACGAAACTTCATATGATTCGCCAGCTTACAGATATTGCCACTACTAGGTTGGTCTGCTTCACTTACTTCTATAGCTGAATGTCATAGGTATTTTATTTTAGGAGACAGCAGTTGAACTAGATACTATATTCCTACTACAATAACAGGCATTGCGCGCAATTTATAACATGGGGTCCCGCGAATCATTCACAAAATTTCTGAAATTGGGTATCTTAACTTTGCTCTCTCGATACATTTGTGATAATTTAATCTACGTCCGCAAAAACTTTAAAAATCTGAATTCAATAAAGAACCAACAAATTGGCCATCTCATGTTTTAAGCTTAGTAAGACCACGTTGAAAAATAGTGTTCGATTTTATTACAAAGCCGCAAAGAAAATTATCGATTTTCCGGATAGTACATTGAAGCAGCATGTCAAGTTGCTTATGTCTAAAAGCTTATTATAAGGTGGACCAATATGTGAACGATTTTGATGTCTGTAACTAACACTTGTCTCTGTGCATCCGTCAAGAATGAACGTGGCTATAAAAAATTTCAAATATATATGACGTAAAACTAGATGCTGTAGTGCCATGCTGTTTCTCACAAAACAAAATCGTTCACAAAGAGTAAAGCCAATTAAAACGTTGATTTCGAGTTTTAATACGCTATACAATCCTATCATTTTATTAATCACTGTGTTTTCAATTGAATTTTCACGCGAACGTAGTCGCGAGCACAGCTTGTATAATATAAGTAGGTACATATAGGAGTGATTCGAAAATATTGTTTTTTTTTCTAAGAACCTTCTGGTTTATCAAATTTATAAATGGAAAATAGAAATCACGAAAGCGCGACCTGTAAATATAAGCATTAAGTGTTTCGGTTTTTTTTACTATCTCAAAGATATCTAAGGCCGAGTTTAGAAAAAAACCACAGTTGTTTTTTTATATAAGTTACACGTCTATATTTTATAAGCTAATAAATTAAATCTTTATTTACATTTTAGAAGTAATTACACCTGGATACTTATTATTTACTGCACCTTATAGAATATGTGAGGGCGAATGTGAAACACATAATAAAAATATCATTCTATCATTTCCACTTTATGTAGGGAAGAAAGGTATTAATGTATATAGAAATCTATACAATCGAGACTTTAAAAAAATACATCACGGTAAACCAAAAGCACCATTTAAAAGAAAAACTACTAAAGCACCTATTACATATTGCCCTACGCAACAATCTTATATAACAACCAAAGCGACTTCTGTTAACACAAGAGAAAATCTTCCTCCGAGTTCTATGAAAAGTGATACATTTAGTAATTATGAAACTATTGACCTTCATAATGTAACAGATGATTCTATAGAAAAAAATGAAGATAATTATTCGACCACAATCGAAACTATAACTTTTACTACGGAAAAAGTATATAATAATATAATTGAAACAGAAACAACTGCTACTGCTACCTATTCTTCTATTTTAAACAAGGTTGATTTCACGAAATTTGCAAGATGCCCAGATGTGATTCCAAGACTATGTAGGAAAAAGACAGCAACCGTTATACCTAATACACCCAACGAGAAATATTTCTATAATTACTACAACAACAGCGAGGATTAACAGAAGAAACAATGGAACGACAATTTCAGTTTATAATTCTAATAGAGCTTATTTGATATTAATATGTTTTATAATTGTGATAGTTTCATGTGCTTAACACTAAAACATATTCATTACAATATAAACTTTACGCAAATTATAAAAAAATTCGTGCACGTTTTACTTTTTTAAACTGTTGAGGTCTTAAGATCATGGCCATTCTTTTCCAGTTTAATGTAAACACGGCAGCATTATTGTAAATTATTCATCAAGCTATAATTCAATAATTTTATAAAGGAAATGTAGAAAATAGTTTACTCTAATAATTAATATTACCTATCGCAATTCCCTTGGCAGACGTTGGCAATTATATTAGCAGCATTGGGGACCGAAACGGGTACTTTTCGTTGGGAGAAATGGTCATGGTCAGAACCTCAAGAACCTATAACATACTACTTTCGAAGACATCAAAATATGCCTGTGAAATCACCTGATTTTCATTGTGACTGCCCTCCAAATAGAGGTAACAGATTACAATTCCTTTTTGGCTGTTCTAAATATAGTCATAAATTTGGACTTGTGCGTAATATAGTCAAGTTTAATACAAAACAAAGTTAAAATATTATTGTAGGAATCTAAAATTGTCATTTATTTATATTTATCGCTTTTTTTTTTATCGTACTGACTACGCTATTGACCTAGCAAGGTCTTAACAGCTTCACCGGACTACTATACTTGTCTCGATGTTATGTACATATAAGTACGCATTTATGTTACGCAATGTGTGTTATCAGCAATTATAGTCAGAGCGGTCAAAAAGTTTGGCACGGATTATAGTTAGATTCCTTAACGAGGTAGGTAAAAATATAACGAATACTAGATATACTTAAAAATATCGTACTTTATTTGTTTACATTCCCGTAAACAGTATTAGGAGGAGTTTATATAAAATATTTGATATTACCAAAATATTTTAAATCAAAAATTAAATATTATAAGTTTAGAAACGCTTCCATAATTTAAGGAAAATTCAAGTCAGTGTAACTCTCTAGACTTGTTAAAATCTCTGTGAAATTATTACGGCAATATTTACACTCTTGGAATTCATTATTCGGAACAGCTATTAAAAATATATTTCGTGATATTCCCGTATAGTTGCTACCTTCTTGTTGCTAAGCGGTCATAAATTATTCCAATAAAAACACACTGGAATAAGAAGAAACAGATGGATATCATTAGAGAAAATAACAAAAAGTTAATCATAAATATCTACGGATAAGTAGGTAATAATAATAATAATACCTACTTTATCTATTATTATAATTAGTACTAATGTTTATTACTGAAAATACAGAACAATATTTTATAACGTAGATACTTTTTAACCAAGAATTTTGAAATTATGCTGTTCAACAGAATGTGAAGTGGAATATAAAATTAACGAAGATGTAGCAGAGTTTTTGGATATGAGAGGCTTATTGAAAGAAGGTGAACTAGACAAACTAAAAGAAGATATAACAAAAGTAAAAGAGACTGAAGAGCCTTTAAAAAAAAATAGCACCAAAACGAGACGTAGCGCAAGTGACGCAGGTGAAGAGGGCTGCTGTTGCCCACCGAGGAACGTCATGATGCCCACAATCATCACTGAAAACAAGTTCAACAAAACGTTAAATAGATTGACAAAATTGAATCAATCATATCACTAAGTTCTTTCTGATGTACGTTTATTTTATACTAGCTGTGCCCGCGACTCCATCCGTCTGGAACCTAATGTAAAAGGACAGTGACTAATAAAATCATCTAAATGTGTTAAGTCCATTTACTTATCTAGTTTTCCTCGTACTTAAGTAGCGTCAATAAAATTACCAAACATTTTCATTGAGAGAACCGATGTTACTCGAGTTACTTGAATATGCTTTATGATTTTCTTAGTAAGATTTTATCATGAACGCAGTAATTTAGCAGTGATGCGCGTTCAAATAAACAGACAGACAGACAGACATTTCTAAGAATGAATGAAATTTTATTACTTAACCCTTACCCTTCATTTTACTACTTAACCCTAGAAAATTAACAAAAATCGAAAATTACTAACACGTTAGATTAACATTCTTATTATATTACTAGCTGTACCAGCAGCACTGCACACGTTTTTTTTTAATTGTATTAAAGAAATATAAAATTGTGAGGCCATGCACAATTATAGAAAAGCTCTTTAAAAACAATTATAAGTACGACACACGCGTCACTTACAGCAACATGAAACGTATACATTAGATATATAAATACTAACAGCGTATGAAATGAGGTTTATCATCAGCAACATATTTGGAACCTTAACCCACCATATAACTACCTCAGTGCTCACTTATACAGTATAAGGAACATGAGACAATGACTTAAAGATATTATTATAATGATATAATATGCCTATATTGTCCATAAGTAATACGTTTATGATCTAATATATTTTTAGAAAGACCCCTTTTATCTTTATAATTACTATTAATAATTATAATGTTGAATTGAAAACAATGAATGAGCTGACGTTTTGAAATCTTGCATAAATATAAATCAAGATATAAAACTCTATATTTTTCTAAGCAGTTTTTAATATTTGACAATTTAAATAGTGCTCATTGACCTCGATACAACATTCTTATCTATATCTATACATATAATAAAAATGAAGTGTCTGTATGTAATATCAAAATAACACTTTTTTACTGATTGGGTGTGAAAGTATACACGCTACTGATAACAAAAATGCAATTTTTAAAATTTTTGTCGGTCGTCTGTCTGTCTGTTTGTTCCGGGTAATCTTCTAAACGGCTGGACCGAATTTGACGGGAATTTCACTGGCAGATAGAAAAAATTACAGCGCATTTCTTAGGCTACTTTAAATTAGACTATCTGTTAACCGCGGCTTCGTCTGCCATGCTATCTTCAAAACGGTTGGACCGATTTCCACAGGACTTTCACTGACAGATAGCGGACATTATAAAAAGTAATAGAAGCAATTTTAGTTTATACTAGCTGTTAACCGTGACTTCGCCCATAGTGCTATCTTCAAAATGATTCGATCGATCTTCACATAACTTTCACTGGCAGATAGCTGATCTTATAAAAAGTAATTCGAGCAATTTTAGTTTATACTAGCTGTTAACCGTGGTTTCGCCCACAATGCTATCTCCAAAACAGTTAGACCAGTTTTCACGAGACTTTCACTGGCAGATAGCTGACTTTACAAAAAGTAATTTAAGCAATATTAGTTTATACTAGCTGTTAACCGTGGCTTCGCCCGCTGTGCTATCACCAAAATGGTTACATCGATTTTCACGGGACTTTCACTGGTAGATAGCGAACCTAATAAAAAGTAATTGTGGTTATTCTATTTTAGACTAGCTATTACCCGCCACTTTGTCTGCATGAAATTTAGCAAGATTTCAAGTCATTCTTTATTTTTAATAAGAGAAATAATTATCAGCTTATTGTTTACAATTCGACATTATAATTATTAATAACATTAATGATATAGAGGTCTTCCTAATAAGATCTTAGATTATAAACGTATTACGTAAAGTGTTCCATAATACAATTTCTTGCGGAACAGACAAGCGTTTATTTTTTGTATAGTCACAAAATCTTAATTATAATAATGGCAATGTATATTAAATGTAATGTAAATGTAAATCTTAATAATAATATTTTAAGTTATTGTTTCAATAGTTCCTTATACAGTGTAAGTGAGCACTGAGGTAGTTATATGGTTGGTGAAGGTTCCAAATGTGTTGCTGATGACTAACCTCATTTGGCACGCTCTTTGTATTTATATATCTAATGTACACGTTACATGTTACTTTTAGTGGCGTGCGCGTCGTACTTACAATTGTCTTTAAAGAGCGTTTCTGTAATTGTACATAGTCTCACAATTCTATAATTCTTTAATACGATTTGAAAAAACGCGTGCGGAGCTGCGGGTACAACTAGTATATTACTATGATTACTAAGTTATGTAGACGAGAGCAGGGTAAATAAAACAAAATGGCCGTCAAAATGACCAATAAGACAATATAATTCAAATTACATACATAGATACAGATATAGGAATTTCAATTATATTTATTCTTGGAGTACAGTACAGCGCACGTCTTACGTACATGTTTACAGTGAACAACATATTTTATGCTAAATCTCATGCGGACGAAGTCGCAGGTAACAGCTAGTCTAAAATAGAATAACCTAAATTACTTCCTATGAGATCAGCTATCTGCCGGTGAAAGTCCCGTAAAATTCGGTCGAACCGTTTTGGAGATAGCACTGCGGGTGACACCACGGTTAACAATTAGTCTAAATTAAAATACATTAAATTACTTGTTATGATGTCCGCTATCTGTCGGTAAAAATCCCATGAAAATCGGTCCAACCATTATGGAGATAGCATTGTGGACGGAGCCGCGATTAACAGCTAGTCTAAATTAAAATAGACTAAATTACTTCTTATAATGCCCGCTATCTGCCGGTGAAAGTCCCGTACATCGGTCCAACCGTTTCTGAGATTACCCGGAACAAACAGACAGACAGACCGACGGACGACAAAAATTTTAAAAATTTCATTTTTGTTTTACAGTAGCTTGTATACTTTTATACCCAATCAGTAAAAAAATGTTATTTGGATATTACATACAAACACTCCATTTTTATTATGTGAATAGATATATGTGTAAATTAAATGTACATGTAAATTTTCATACTATCGTTTAATAGCGCTATATATATTATATATTTTATATATATTTATTTATTTTATTTATATTTCATAATGATTATATAAATAATCTGAATTCAAAAATAACTATTTAAAAATATCATTGCACGAAGAAATATACTCTATATTCTTTATTACTTTTATTATAGTAAAATATATCAAAAATGAAAGCGGTGGATATTCTTCGGCAGCCGCAGATAATAGCTCTAAAGGTACAATTCTGAAGTGATCGGATTTGAACGTAATAAGATTTTCTCTTGTATCAGTGCAGATCTCTGGTTCACAGTATGACGATATTATATCTTTTACATATAACAAATATATTTAGCTACAATATTTTTTATAGATCATTTTTATAATAGTTAGGTTTTGGCGCTTGGCCACATTTTCGTCTAATGTTAAAAGACGATTTGGACGAAAACGGTAAAAAGCTAAACTTACATTAGAACTAGTCCTCAATTGTAAGGAGCTGAAACACCTACACGTATTTGCCGGCAGAGTTTTAACTTGAGAATGGTAACTAACTTAGCGAGAATTAGTAAAGCAGCGCCGCATTTTTTTTAATGGATTATCTGTTTTCAGAATGTACTAATCAACCCCCGATCATCATGTTGCCTGTCATCATAAAGTTATTCAGATACCCGAAGTTTCCTAAAACAAATAATTTCAAACAACATAGCAAAATCTATTCAAATATAACCGATAAACTGTATATGAAATGAATTACTTCCATTTTTATTCGTTTTATATATTTTTTTGTATTATTTTTTATAATTTCCTTATATATTAAAATCAATGTTTGTACGCTTGTCTTCGATGCATGCCGAAACTACTGATCAGAATATGATAATAATTTTGTAGGGTATGCTGGAGATGCCCGAGATGGTCCCTGAGCAAAAAAATATATATATAAATATTTATTATAAATATATTAATTAAATTGTTTGCCTTAAAGTAAGAAAGGGTTTTTTTGTTCATATTGGAACTTTTGACACTATGTTTCAATATTATTTTGACAGATTTCAATTAAATCATTACATAGTATAAAACAAAGTCCCCTACCGCGTCTGTCTGTCTGTTCGCGATAAACCCAAAAACTACCGAACGGATTTTCATGCGGTTTTCACCGGTGGATAGAGTGATTGATGAGGAACGTTTTAGTATATAATTTATCAAGGAATTTTTCATAATCAGGGCGGAACAACGTCTGCCGGGCCCGCTAGTAATATATAAGCATTTGTTTGTTATTATTATTATATTTATTTATTAAGCAATAGAATACGTAACGTTTGCATAAAATATGTTTTTATGGGTAAGGCTGACGAACATAGGGCGAAAAAATCGGTCGCTCCTGGCATAAAGTTCCAAGAGTTCTCATAAAGTCAATGTTAGACAAAAATCTTTTTGTATACCTATGTTTAATGTATAAAGTATGCTGCTAGTGAGGTAATAATATGTTAGACGCGTGCAAGTCAACGTGTATGATCGCATGCAGTATAGGAGTATATTAATTAAAAGGAAAGGAGGTACCATAATCGGATTTCGCTCCGTGCTGAAATTAGCCTCGGGCCGGCACCGCTTACGACTACTAAATATAATTGTAATTAATATAACAGTAAGCATATTACTCAACTAACGGCTGCACCAATTTCGCTAATTCTTTGTTGTTGTATTTGTAATTGTTAGAATAAACTGTGTATGAAAGAAAAGGTTTTAAAATCAGCATGGAAAAGTAAAAAATTAGTTCAAAAATTGTTGTATAAAAAATTAGCGAGTGAAAGAGAAGAAGACCATCAGTTGTTCAGGTGCATTTTATTTTATTAAATAGTCCTACTGTAAACTGTGTACTTAGTAAACCCGTGCGAAGACGAAGCGTGCGACTAGTTTCTTATAAACATAAATTATTTTGTATTCAGCAGAAGAGAAGAAGTACTTTTATAATTATATAATACGTACACTATTCAATTTTTTATCTTACTGCAAGAAAATGACTGATTTATCTGATAGTTACACAGTGTAATCCATAAAGAACGGTGACTAAGAATAAATGTGCAACCCAACGACAATTGTCAACGTCACGACAACCTGCAACCCTCTCAGTAACTATATACACTACTGGACTTTTGATTTATCAAATCCGGAAGAAGACCGATATGGTTCGGCTAAGTTCACCTCCATATAGCCATGTCTTAGTCTATCGCAATTATTGGACTGTGATAAAATGAAGCACACCGATCTTAGCCGTACGTCTCTCTCTGCTTCCCGATGTGCCAAATCAAATGTCAGGTTATTGAAACGTCACAGAGTAAAGGAGAGTCACTCTGACTGTTCAAACAATCGGATACACATACTATCATCCCGCTGCATCACTGGATATATGCCGGCCAAACTTTTGATAATACATCTCAAACATGATGGTCGCCATGCATTCGTATACAATTGCCATGTCTTATCACCTCTTTACTAGGAAACGGTAAATCAAATTTACAGTAAATTACAATTTAAATTTAAAATATATATATATATGAATCCTATATTATACTAGCTTCTGTCCGCGACTTCGCCCGCCTGGACTAGTTACTTTCGGTTAACGCCAACACGCAGCGTAAGCTCTCAAAAGGAAAAAAAACGATTTTGAAACATTATTCATTGGTGCTCCACTCCTTTTGGTCTTAGCATGATGATATATAGCCTATAACTTTTCTTGATAAATGAGCTAAATAACACTGAAATAATTCTTCAAATCAGACCAGTTGTTCCTGAGATTAGCGCGTTCAACCAAACAATTAAAACCTCCGGCTTTATAATATCAGTATAGACTAACAATTTTTTTAAATAGGTACTTGTGTAAAATAGAATTCAACACAGTCAGACATGTTGATTAATTACATAACATGCAGGTGGCCTTAACAAAGCCAAGAGAGACGATTTCGTAGTGAAAAAAAAACGTACAAAAGAAAAGAACAATGTGGTAAGTAAGTGCTAATAAAATGCGAATGAAAGATGTTGGACATTTAAAAACCAGAGGCCGTTGTATAATGTCGGTGAGAGCTTGAAATGTATTTGCTAATCTACACTGTGAACTGATTCCAAGACTAGTTTTTTTTCTGTAACATTACGTCAAACGAAATCAATGTAGCCGCTTTAAAGTATTCAAATTATTATTTTTATATCGTATTTTTCTCTTTATAGTGAAGGAAATTTATTTAAATTTTGGGATATCTAATATTAATAAAATGTTCTGCCAATTCATCTTCTTCAATTTTAGAAATGACATTATAAGATTTTTTGTCAGTCTGTATATTTATATATCCCAATATACCATTAAAAATTTCTTGGACGATTGTTATACACGGAAAGCTAACTGTCAAAATATTTATATGAAATAGTAAAAACGCAATTAAAATTTTGTACACGGGGGAACCTTAATAAAAAAAAAAAAAAATATTATGTAAAATGTATTAAAAATATTTTTAGATTTTGTAAAAAAAAATATTGTCTATATTATAATAAAACTGTAACTGGGCCAAATCTGTACATTAAATATTTTTTTGTAAATTATAATCGGGGTAGACTTTTTGTCCCATAAAACGTAAGGAGTTCTCCAGAATAACGGACGAAAGTCAAAAATTTGTAGTTAGTGAAATTCTTGACGGATTTTGGTAAATTTTCTTTGTGCTATATATAGCAGATGGATTAACTAAAAATTTAAGCTATATTGGAACGAAGCTACACGCTTTGAGCGGATGAGAGCTAGACCGAAAAAAGTGTAACAAGACTTTTTTGCGACACCTTAGGAAAAGAGCCAGCAACTTCGGAAGAATAAAAATTTTAGAAAAGCTTGTTCTTTAATATATCTTTCTTTATAGTCTTCTAAACAAGGTTCAGCATACCTAGTTGCCGGTAAACGTAGCATAGTAGCGTAGCATAATGCGCATCACACCTTTAAAGGTAAAAATATTGATTTTAAAATAATTTTAGGAAACTTTTTTTTAGTGAAACTTTCTTTTTAAACGTTATTAAAAACATGAATTTATCACTGCCAGAAATTTTGTTACTGGCAATAATGTGCCCGAGGATATTCTTTACAAATAAAAATAATTCATTTCAAACTATTTTATTTTTTCCATTGCAAAGAGCATATTTCATTTTATTGACCATTATGATATTAAGATTTCACCGTAAACAATGACAAATAACGATAAATGTAAACATATGACTTGGGACTGACGCCATTGACATGCGTCTGTAACAGGTGCTGCCACAATTATCGCTATCTTTAACATACAGCCAGTGTTACGCTAAACTATAGCTTTAGCAAAGTTATTCTATACATATTATTTTTATAGCAATAAATTGGTCTGACTATTAAGTATAAAACCGAATGAATGTCTGGTATATTAAATTTACCCTCTTTTATGTCTAAATAAAATAATATTAAAATTACAGCTAGCTTAACATGGTTCGAACATACTTATTTTATTTACAAAAAATAGCATCGGGCACATTATTCTTAATAACAAAAATGTCTGGCAATAATAATTTCATGTTTTAGTAGCATTTCAAAGTTAGTGAAAAACAAAACATTCTAAAATTATTTAAAAATTAATATGTTTGCCTGTAAAGTTGCGATATGCACTAATAAACGCAACGTTTGACGGCAGCCAGGTAGCCAGCTCGCTGTTTGGAAGAACATAAAGATCTATTAAAAAACCACCTTACTAAAATTCTCTCTGGAAAACGTTGCTTGCTCTTAGACGAATAGTTACTGGCGAGTGACAGTGCGTCGACGCGATGCTCACATCTTTTTTATTTTTATTATTTTTCTTCAATATAGTGGAGTATGATTGATAAATCTTAGCGACTTTTATATTATGCTCATGCACACGTCAAGGGAGTGAGTAGTGAATTGTATGAAATTGCGATCACTCCTCTCTCCCTATATATTGCCAATTCCGTGAATGAGTGTGAAAATGTTTTAGTACAAAATGAAGATAGTTATGCTAAAATAAGTGACAGTAACGATTATTTAATTTTATTTTTACGTATTGTGCATGTGCAGAAGATTAGGTGTTGTGACAGAGAATAAGAGAAAGAGAGAGTGTATATATACATACATAAAATTACTATTTCAATAGCAAACCGACTCAAGATCTCCCAGATCATTCAGTGTTTCATTTTTCATTATTCATTTTATACATAATAAATATATTTTATCGTTAAATTTCCAAATCTAACTTTATCAACTTAATATTTTATAATATAAACTATAATGACTGCATAGCAAACTTCTACCATAAAGGGAAAGGAACTTCGTTTTGACCGGGGTCCATAGACCCCTCACGCTTTTTTTTCAAATCTCTCTGTGCTTCTTAAAAAAAAACCAAATAACAAAAAAAATCACCGACGTGTTCCGAACGGACGTCTTCGTCGGTCTGTATAATAATATATAGTACATTATAACTGAGCTACCACAACAAGACGTTTCTATGCGTAATTATCAATCACTTGAATAAGAAGTATCAAATCAAAACAAAAAGTAGACAAAATTCTATTGATGTATGTGTTACTCTAAGGATATACTCGTATATACTGTACTAAATAATAGTTACATTGCACTGTAGAAGATGAATCTCATTTACAGTTCTGTCAGAACGTGTGTTGTTTCGATATTTGATAAAATTAGTTTATGATAATTATGAATATTATTGAGTCTTGAAGTAGTTGGGTTCAGGTTTGTGAATCTACGTTTAAGATAATTAGTTGAGGTATTTGCAGTTACCATACTGTTATATTTATACCAATATTGTGAATGGAGCTAAAGTTTTGTTTTCGGGGATTCCTTGGTACTACTTATCCGATTTTGAAAATTCTTTCACCGTTAGAAAGGTTTATTATCCCTTAGTGCTATAGGTATTTTTTTTTATTTTGACAAATATCTTTGATTTTTTTTATTGTTAATTAAACACATTATTATAATTGAAATCGGCATACATTCTATAACATGGATTGTATTATGGTATGGGGAATATATGTAGCTTAGTTTTTTTTGTAATTAGACCCGGTAGGTAATTGTTCCGAACGGGACTTATTTTATTTATGTTTATTTAAAAAGATTTTTAGATTTAGATTTTTATTTGATATTTATTTAAAGAGAAAGAAGGCTTATTTTAAAAGATTTTTCACATACCAACTGAGTATATGTTTGAATGAGTCCCATCTATCCAAGATTAGATTCACAGCGGTAAATGTCGCTGGAATCAGGTTTTAGGTTTTTAAAGATATTTTGCGTTTAAAAATATAATTGAAACCGGTAATAACAGATTTGGTGCAGACGAAGCTGCACGGATCAGCTAGTAGTTAATAAATGTATTTAGCTTTCAATTAATTTTGACGTAATAACAGGGGGTGTATTTTTCCGTAATTGACAGAGTATAATAATAATTGTCAATATTTTATAAGTCATAAGAAAAATACTTAAAGAATATTATCATATTTGATAGCAACTAATTTCAATATAAATTATAAAACTTACTTATCTAATGAAGTAAGATAACAAATCGAAAATAATTATTACATAATTTTTGCAAGTGTATGTATGCTTAGCCACGGGGACTTCTTGATTTATTTTATTTTTAGAAAGGACAAAATTTTTTTTTTATATATTCACAACCCACTTTAATGAAATATATCTAATAGATAGACAGATTTCATCATCTATAATCTATACTAATATTATAAAGAGGTAAAGTTTGTAACGTTGTGGGTTTATGGGTTTGTGAGTTTGTGAGTTTGTGACGTTGTGACGTTGTGGCGTTGTAAGGGGTAATCTCAGGAACTACTGGTCCGATTTGAATAATTCTTTCAGTGTTATATAGCTCATTCATCGAGAATGGTTATATCATCACGCTAAGGCCAATAGGAGCGGAGCACAGATGAAAAATGTTTCAAAATCGACATGTTTTTTTTTTGAGAGATTCTGCTGTGTGTCAGCTTTAGCCCAGAGAACTATTACTACACGGACGATGTCGCGGGCATGGGCTATATACTAATATTATAAAGAGGTAAAGTTTGTGAGTTTGTGACGTTGTAGGGGGTAATCTCAGGAACTACTAAATCGATTTTGAAAATTCTTTTACCAATATAAAGCCACATTATTTATGAGTGTCATAGGCTATATATCATCACGCTAAGACCAATAGGAGCGGAGCAACAATGTAAAATGTTTTAAAATCGGGGTATTTTTTTCCATTTGAGAGCTTCCGCTACGTCTTAGCCCAAAATAACTATTCCACGCGTGCGAAGCGCGGGCAGAAGCTATTAACTAATTATATTATCTATAATCTATACTAATATTATAAAGAAGTAAAGTTTGTGAGGTTGTAGGGGGTAATATCTGGGGAGTCGGAGAAAAATGGTCGAACGAAAACGTTTCTTACGAACGCTGCCTTAATTATGAGATATATATAATTGAGTTCTAGAGAAAAGTTGTAGCTTGATAATGCCTATTACCGCCCAACGAAGTGGGCACGGGTCGGCTAGTAAAAAAATAAAACAGAAGAGCATTTTTGATCATTCATAAATAAGTCACATATCTATTTGTTCAGTGGTTTGTTGTAATTAATGTTTTTTCCTACACTTTTATGAACTACTAATTTCTGCCAGCGACTTCGTCTACGTAGAAGGTGAAAATATTTTTAAATAATACGTATGTTAACCCCGACTTTGAAACATTATACATTGGTGCCCCGCTCTTATTAGTCTTGGCATAATGATAGCCTATAGCCTTTCTCGATAATTGAGCTATGTAACACTGAAAGAATTTATCAAATCGGATCAGTAGTTTCTAAGATTAGCGCGTTATAGGCTATATATCATCACGCTAAGACTAATAGGAGCGGAGCAACAATGAAAAATGTTTTAAAATCAGGGTATTTTTTCCTTTTGAGAGCTTCCGCTGCGTCTTAGCCCAAAATAACTATTCCACGCGTGCGAAGCGCGGGCAGAAGCTAATTATATTATCTATAATCTATACTAATATTATAAAGATGTAAAGTTTGTGAGGTTGTAGGGGGTAATATCTGGGGAGTCGGAGAAAAATGGTCGAACGAAAACGTTTCTTACGAACGCTGCCTTAATTATGAGATATATATAATTGAGTTCTAGAGAAAAGTTGTAGCTTGATAATGCCTATTACCGCCCAACGAAGTGGACACGGGTCGGCTAGTAAAAAAATAAAACTGAAGAGCATTTTTGATCATTCATAAATAAATCACATATCTATTTCTTCAGTGGTTTGTTGTAATTAATGTTTTTTCCTACACTTTTATGAACTACTAATTTCTGCCAGCGACTTCGTCTACGTAGAAGGTGAAAATATTTTTAAATAATACGTACGTTAACCCCGACTTTGAAACATTATTCATTGGTGCCCCGCTCTTATTAGTCTTGGCATAATGATAGCCTATAGCCTTTCTCGATAATTGAGCTATGTAACACTAAAAGAATTTATCAAATCGGATCAGTAGTTTCTAAGATTAGCGCGTTCAAGCAAACAAACTCTTCAGGTTTATAGTCTATAGTCTATACTATAATAAAACTGTAGCAAGGTCAAATCTGTACATTAAATATTTTTTGAAAATTTTTATCGGAGTAGACTTTATTATCGATATAGAAGCCAAAAATAATCTTTTTACAATTTTTGTCTGTCTGTCTGTCTGTCTTTCTGTCCCTGTGAACACGCATCACGCTGAAAGTACTGAACCGATTTTAACGAAACTTGACACAGTAATAACTAATATTCCAAGGTTACATTTAGAATACTTTTTGTCCCATAAAACGCAAGGGGTTCTCCAGGATAATGAAAGATAAAAAATTGTAGTTAATGTAACAAGACTTTTTTGCAACACCTTAGTACAAGAGCCAGCAACGTTGGAAGAACGAGAATTTTAGAAAAGCTGGTTCTTTAATATGAAGATATATTATGCCCTTCCAAACAGGATTCAGGATACGTGGTAGCCGGTTAACATTGTGTTTTTTAATACGCATCACACCTTTACAGGTTAAAATTTTGGGTTATAAATAATTTAAGGAACATTTTTTTTCAGTAACTTTTAAACGCTATTAAAACATGAATTTATCACTGTCAGGGAATTTTGTTATTGACATTAATATGCCCGATGATATTCTTTATAAATAAAATAATTCATTTCAAACCATCTTGATTACATGCGTCTATAACAGGCGCTTTCACAAGTATCACTATCTTTATCATACATAAAATGGGGTAAACATATCAATGCAGATGCAGAATCTAGCTCTAAGTCTCTTAGAGTTTTC
>AP028424.1:26432947-26602947 GCA_036509395.1 Antheraea yamamai
CTAAATTTCATGTGGACGAAGTCGCGGGTAACAGCTAATGTAAAATAGAATAACCTAAATTACTTTTTATACGGTCAGCTATCTGTCAGTGAAAGTCTCGTGAAAATCGATCCAATCGTTTTGAAGATAATATTGTGGGCGTAGCCACGGTTGACACCTAGTCTAAATTACTTTTTATAGTGTTCACTATCTGCCGGTGAAAGTCCCGTAAAAATCGGTCGAACCGTTTCGGAGATAACACTGCGGGTCAAGCCACGGTTAACAGTTAGTATAAATTAAAATTGCCTAAATTACTTTTTATAACGGCAGCTATCTGCCAGTGAAAGTTTCGTAAAGATCAGTACAACTGTTTTGGAGATAGCACTGCGGGCGAGGCCACGGTTAACAGCTAGTATAAATTAAAATTGCCCAAATTACTTTTTATATGGTCAGCTAACTACCAGTGAAAGTCTCGTGGAAACCGGTTAAACCGTTTTGGAGATAGTACTGCAGACGAAGCCGCGGTTAACAGCTAGTCTAAATTAGAGTAGCCTAAGTAACCCACTGTAATTTTAACTGCCTCCCAATGAAATTCCCGTCAAAATCAGTCCAGCCGTTTCGGAGATTACCTGGAACAAACAGAAAGACAGACAGACCGACAAAAATTTTAAAAATTGCATTTTTGTTATCACCGGCGTGTATACTTTCATACCCAATCAGTTATTTTTTATTATTTTGATCTTACATACAGACACTTCATTTTTATTATATGTATAGATAGATAGATTATTGCTAGTCGTCGATGTCGGGTGTGAATTTTGTAAACTTTTTTTACATGGATTGTATAAGAATATTATATTTTACCGTATGTAGATTGTTATCATAACTTATTTGGGATAATAAGCAGATTGTAGGTTTCACTTGATAATGGTTTTTGCGTGTATTGGGAACTAACTAAACCGCCGTGAGCACACGCGAACATCGAGACGAATGAGCTAGCTCCCTCGGTCATTTAACTCATTTCATCTAAGCTTACCTACTTCAATACAGAACACAGATAAATCTAATACCATATATTTCAACAGATAAAATGAACACCAAATGAAAATCTGACTTATTAATTTTGCTTTAATAATAAAACGTCTGTTTAAAAAAACTTACTGAAAGAAATGTAACGTGCTAAATATCCTACGAATATGCAATAAAATTGACAAGAAGTAAATTTATTTGTTTTTGTTTTTTTGTATTCGTTCGTAGATCTGAAGTATATCCGCTGTTGAAGAGCGTTTATTAATGATCTGTGACATCCGAAGCGCTACCGACCCCCCCTCGCCTCCGCGCCTTTTCAAAACATTTCCCATAAATTATAGTTTAAACAAAGTTTTTACACAACACTGATGCTCTTAAGTACATGCACATAAGGTTCTCTTTCACTTATTTTGTTTTAAAATTATGTTTTTCATTGGGATGACATTAGTAGTTCGCTTCGAAGTGTATAGTACGAGTTTTTCTAGACGTGTGTTAAGACAGACAGACAGCTTGTCGCCAACTCACCAACACCGGATATAGATATGCAGCACTGAACGTTTATGATGGACACATGCAAAGACAGTTATCTTGTATTTGAACATTTCTAGCCTTATAATTTTGAACGTTATAAGTCCATTTAGGACAAACATTATTCATGTTTTTATTTAATTTGTTCTAAAAAATAATAGCACAGGTACCTAATACCTAATATAATAGTTAAAGATCTGTAAGAATCTACATATAAATAAAAACAAAACAATTCAGTAACATTTTCTCTCTGTTTTTCAACATATTTTCTTTATTGTTTTTTGTTTGGTACTTCAAGAGCTTCAGTGCTATCAACAAACAAATTATGGAAATAGTTTTTTTTTTAACTGGTTCAGCAAAATGACTGCACTGTACCTGATGGAAAGTACAGTACAATCTATAAATAACGGCGACTGTCAATGTTAAATAGCAATGGCAGTCATCGCTATCATGCCGACCTGCAAAAGTGCTTCTTCACGCCTCGTTTGAAGGACCCCATGTCATAAGAGGAAGGGAACACACTGGCTGGGAGACGATTCCACATCTTCACAGTACGACAAAAATAAGAGCTTTCGAACTTCTTCGTTCTTGCCGGGATGGTTGCTACTGTGAAACTGTGGAGACGCGTACCCGCCCGTGTAGTTCTATAGTGGAAAGGAGAAGATGGAATGAGGTCAAACAGCTCTTCAGGACACTCGCCATGATACAGACGATAAAACACGCTCAGTGAGGCTATGTTTCTTCGCAACTGAAGCGGTTCAAGGTTGTTAGTAACGTCTGCATCATTCACAATACGGACAGCCCGTCGCTGCAACCTGTCTAGTGCATCAAGGAGGTATTGAGCAGAACCATCCCAGAGATGCGAACAGTATTCCATGCACGGCCTAACCTGTGCCTTATAGAGGAGGTATAGCTGACCGGGCGTGAAAAACCGTCGCACTTTATTCAGGATGCCCAATCTCTTAGATGTATTAGAGATAATACTCCCTATGTGGTCCCTGAGGTTAAGATCGCAGCGGATATTGATACCTAGGATGCTTAGGTTGTCACGTTTTGTAAGAAAGTCGTTCTGAAGAGTGAGAATAGGAGAAAAGGGGGATTTTTTACAGGAAAACACGCAAACCTGTGTTTTCTTGGCATTAAACTCAACCAAGTTACTTGTTCCCCATAGAGATACGAGTTCCAAGGCCTGGTTGAGCTTAGTGACAAGATCAGCCCGCATTATGTCAGTTTCACCACGACTGGCCGTGGGTCTACTGTAGTTTCTTTCCATACCACAAAAACCAGCACAAACTTCTATTTGTAAGTGTTTATTACAATATTGTACAATATGTTGTCTACAATATCGGTACTACACTCAATATAATCTTTACCATTTTGGAAAAAAAAAAAAAAAAATTATATAAAATAATATCTATAGATTAATCCGTATATAAAAGACATAGTACCTGTTACAATGATCAAATTTGTGGATTTGTTTACGACCACTAGTGTTCATAGACAAGGTAAGGTACTACTATTACTAGCGGGCCCGGCAGACGTTGTCCCGCCCTGATTATAAGAAAGTAAGGTTACTATTATAAGGTTAAAGTTTGCGTCTCAAATATTTTTAACGGTTACTTTGCCTGGAATAAAAATAAATATTCACACTTCGTTAAATCGAAAACTTATATTATATACAAGATAGAACATAGAAATTAGGATATTTTTTGGTTATTATTGTTAATCGTGTGAGTCCTTCGGAATATAAACATTCAAAATACCTACTCGGGTCGTGAGTTCTGTCACAACCAATCTTTATATACAAAAATCAATCTTTGTATCGTTGTCAGCCGCTGCATGCACGCCGAAACTACTGAACAGATTGTGTTAATAATATAAGGGGGTATTCTGGGATCGCTTGAGAGTGTTTCTGTATCAAAAAATCTATATCATCATTACATAGTATAAAACAAAATCCCTAACCGCGTCTGTCTGTCTGTCTGTTTGCGATAAACCTAAGAACTACAGAACAGATTTTCATGCAGTTTTCCCCAGCGGATAAAGTGATTTATTAGGAAAGTTTTGGTATATAATTTGTCAGGATTTTTTTATAATCAGGGCGGGACAGCGGCCGCCGGGCCCGCTAGTTAAATATATAAGTGTGTTTTTAATATATTAATGAAATTGTTTTCCTTAAATAAAGAAAGGGTTTTTTTGTTTTTATTGGAACTTTTGACACTACATTTCAATATTATTTTGACATATATGTCATATTTCAATTGAATATAATTAGCTATTTGACCCATCGGCTTCCGAATTAGCCACAATAGGTCAAAATAGCATACGCTAAGTTTTTAATTACTTTTTTAAATTTCGCGGCGCTCGGCAATGACTATTATGTACCCGTCTGCTTGTAATAATACATTTATTTATATGACAATGTGATACATTAAATATGTATATCAGTTTTATCTGTAGTAATATTATTGAACGTAATAAATACCCTTCTTTATCCTCCACCTACACAGGTGAAGTAGTTGCTATAGTAGAAGCTATCAAATATGTACTATCACATAAATTAGATCAACCTATCATATTGACAGACTCTCTGAGTTGCTGACAAACTATTCAGCATAGTCCAATTTTTTCTAAAGTAGAGTCCCAAGTTATCATAATTATTAAATTCCATTTGTATCAATGTCATTGTTTAGGAATTTATGTAGTTCTGGCATGGATACCAGGATATAGTGGGAAGCAGAGTAATGAAGCTGTTGGTCTTTTTGCCAAAGAAGTTATCCAGACTGGATATTTTGATCACTATAATACCTATGTTCAGAATTTATCCTCTCCAAACAAGACTGATTTATTTGCATCATGGAATTCAAACTGGTACGCATCCAATATCCTCCAATTTAATGGCAAACCATATGCTTCCGGAAATATTCAGGATAACATTCCGGGTAAGCCATGGTTTTTTTTTGAGCTGCTCTGCTCTATCGACCTAGCAAGGCAGACAGCTTCACCAGACTACTAAGGCGAGCTCTTAAGGCACCAAGCGGATTTTATTTGACAACTAGCTCAAGGGTGCACGGCACACCTCGGCTTGGGCTGTTGCCTGATACATGCAATTCGCGACCTTTGGATACCCAACCTCTCGGGGGAGAGGGTGGGTTATGTCCGACTCGCACGGACTAAACCCCACGGTGTACCGTCAGACCGTGATTGTTGGGGCGGCAAGGGACCGTTCTAGCTAATCGACCTTGTAGAGCCGCCCCAACGGTCTGCCCGGCGGAAGGTGACCGCCGGGCTCCCTACCTATAGAGAGACAGACTGGGTACACACCAGCTGTCTCCCCTTGTCCGCCGGACCTGTGCAAAGAGGAGATGGGCCCCCCGGCCCATCCCGTCAGGTCCGACTACGGTGGCGGGAGGATTTGGGCAAAGAGCCGCCTCCTCCCGCCGGTCCTCCATTGGCGGAGAGGGCCACTTAGAGAGTCTACCTCGCGGGCCCTCTCCGCCGCCTCCTTCTGCGAGATGACCTCCTCACAGAAGGAGGACATTGCTTGCCACGCCTATTCGCTGCCGAGCATGGCCGAAACCACACTCGGCCACGACAAATTCTCCCCTACCGCCGCCGCCAGAATGCGGCGCTGTCCCTCCTACGCAGCACACTCAGAGAGAGTGTGCTGCGCGGCGTCCTCGTCAGCGCCGCACTCGTGACAGGCGGCGGTCGGCTCCCTGCGAGCGATCCGGTGCAGGTACCACCCGAAACAACCATGTCCGGTTAGTACCTGCACCAGTCGGAACGTCAGGGAGCCCCACTCCCTTCCTATCCAGTCCCGCAGGACCGGGCGGACGGCGTCTACAGTATACGCACCGAAACGCGTGTCCACCAGGTCCCGCATCCAGCTCTCGATGGCGTCCTCCCTTAGACGCCGTCTTCTCTCCTCTACCTCTCTGGGAGCCGGAGTACACGGCGGCGAGAACTCCTGCCTCCAGCTCCCAGGGTAGGAAGCCGGCGAACGTGAAAGCCGCCGCCGAATTCGCGACCTACCTGAGCTAACCTAAGCTGAGCTAATTATTCATACATATATGAGTTGTTCAAACATATGTGTGTACTATGCATATATACAACAACTCTTATATATATTTCATATCGGATAATTTTCTAAACTATTTTAGTTTGATAAGGGAAAAAAATAAAACTGTTCCACTTTCATGTGTAAGCGTGTATGCGTGCACGTGTGTGGAGGTGATATGTGTAATGTTGTTATAGTGATGTAAGATTTTCAGTCACTGTATCGCGCTAGCAGCGCACTCAAGGGTTCCACGCCGAGGGAACGGACCTAGGCTTGAGCCGCTGCCAAGGGGGGCCTAATCTGGTATGCGCGAGCGAAATTTACCTCCAGACCACGGCGGCGTGATCTGTGGTTTCGCGGGCGTGGGCGTGATCTCTGGTTACACGGGCGTGGGTGTGATCTGTGGATACGCGGGCGTGGGCGTGAAAACGCTCTGTTTGGAGAGATAGGCTGGTACTGATCGTTCGCTGCCGTTATTTTATCGGCAGGATCGGTAAAAACATGTCGCGGACATCTATTGTAGGGCGTAGCGTTGGGTACGGTTTCGTATTTTGCGGCGGATACCACTAATGGACTGGGATGATTCGCGGCTTTTTCGAAGTAACTACTAGTAAGTGATTTTATGTACGTCTAGATAGAAGGCATCTCTAGGACCCTGTGGAGATCTTTATTCCGGACGTACCATGGGGCGGGTAAGCCATGGCTTTATAAGTTTCGTAACTATTACAAGCTTGCTGCGTCTACTATTTGTATAGGTGTGCTCTCCAGTCCATTTTGCAGAGCTCAGAATCCGGAACAACTCAATATGTAAATATGGGTTGGATGAAGGCACTCTAGAACACATTTTTTTTCAATTGCCCCAATTTTGTATTGTATTGTATATATTTTACTTAATAGCATACTACGTTCGTCAGACTGTAACAAAAGCACAAAGGTGTGTATTTTCTCCTTTTGCCAAAACTCTGACTAATTTTATAAGTTTTAACAAAATTAAACTTTAAAGTAACGCAATAACTAACGGTAAGTATTATGTAAATATATATTTATTTAAGGCATGATGTCTGTAGTGTTGTGTTTGTCTTTGTGTATTTCAGTGGCCTAATCTGGACGAATTAAATTATACAATAAAAATTTAATACTACCTATAAAGTGACTCGGCCATGACTGTCTTGACACTGGTATAATTCGTATCTATTAAACTCCAATATTAAAAATTTGAAGTTGAAGCTAGTGAGTTTGGATGTTCGGGGTAATCTCTGGTACTACTGATCCATTTTTGAAAATTCTTTCACTGTTAGAAAAGTATATTAGACTCCTTTTTTTGATGCATATATATTTTCAATAATTGATCACGATAAATGTAATTAAAATTAGCAAAATTCTATAATATGAAGTGCGTTGCTGGAACGGTTTGAAATAAAAGAATAAATTCCATGGCAAAAATATTCATTATTTACATTCATTCATTCATTCATTATTTCATTACCCAGCTAAATAATATGAAATAGTAATAAATAGAACAAATGAAAAACATTTTTCAATCTAATTCATTACATAGTATAAAACAAAGTCCCCTACCGCGTCTGTCTGTCTGTCTGTTCGCGATAAACTCAAAAACGACTGAACAGATCTTTATGCGGTTTTCACCAGTGGATAAAGTGATTCACGAGGAACGTTTTGCTATATAATTTGTCCAGATTTTTTTTATAATCAGGGCGGGACAACGTCTGCCGGGCCCGCTAGTATACCAATAAGAAAGAAAAATTCTAGAACTGATATGTGTTCCACAATTTGTATTGGCAAGCAGTACTTTTCTTATAATATAATTTTAATCTTTGATCTTTGTTTGGTTTGATTGATGTCTATAGCTATCCCATTCGCTCATAGGGGTATTCTTTGTTCCGTTTGTCATTTTTGACGTAAAATTTTACAGTTGTAATATTACATTTTTTGAAAATATTAAATTATTAAAGTAGCAGTATTCCTAATCCAGTAATAATAAATGATATGTGACTTGACTTCTAGAAGTTTTGCTCGTGTAGCTTGTACAATATCTCATAAACATACGAGGACATTTTGACAGTTTTGGGGCCTTCAATTAATTGATTGATCAATACAAACGCACTTTATTTTCCAACTGACTACGCCGTTGGTCTAGTAAGGCCGTAACAGCTTCACCGGACTACGACATAACGCACTCACGTTACCACTGTCACGGTATGAATGGAGGATATGCTTTATGGTTTTCTTGGTTTGAGGTTTTATGGCGAACGCAGTGTTTTATCAGTGACGCGTGTTCAAACAAACAGAAAGAAAGATAGACAGACATCTCTAAACATGATTGAAATGTATTTTATTACTTATTCCAAGACATCTGCAACAATGTTCTAACACAAAAATTTAAAAAGTACAGACAAGTTAGATTTACATTCTTGATATATGTATAAATAGAAGATGTAATAGAATAGGTATATAAGGTAGAAAATACGTGATCTATAACGATGATCTCTTGAAAATTGAAAATGATGCCAATAAAATTGAAAATACAATTTTCTAATTTCCTTGTAAAAACACTTTTACATGAACATAATTCGTTGAAGCAGATGAATCAGTTAGCGGGCGAGAGGGCAGGCGCGTGACAACACAATTAATCCATTTGAAATGTATCCGGCGCGGTGAGGCGAGGCGCGGCGGGGCGGTGTTGGTGACTCGCCGCGGGACGCAATTAAAATGTAAATAGCCTCGAACGAGCCTTCGCCGTCACCAAGCGCATTAACACGCGCCTTTACCGAACTACACTACACTACTCTTAACAAATACTCTTGCTTGCTTATTCATACCCTACTTTCTAGTGTACATTTAATTACTTTCGATTAATTAAACAAAATTCTGAAAAACTTGCTGTTTCTACTGCGAAACCTTCTAGGTAATATTAATCTTGAATCTGATAAAATATAACTTCTGTAACATATGAGAAACTAAAAGGTTTTACCTTATAAATTAACTAGCTGATACCCGCGACTTTGTCTGCGTCGCTTATTATCTCAATTGTTTTGTTATATCTCAAAGGGATTAGGCAACTTTTTTGACGGAAGTTCCCAGCCGGCTTGACTTTTTCCGACACTTCCAACATTTATCGCTATATTTCAACCATTTTACTAAAAATCTTAACAAATTATATACATAAACCTTCCGCCTGAATCACTATCTAATAATGTCTAATGAAATCCGCTCAGTAGTTTTTCAGTTTATCGCGAACAAACAGGCAGACAGATGCGGCGATGACCGAACGAAACGCAACGATGCAAGCACTGTTAAAATATGTAAAATAGTTTTATTGAAATATAATTTATTGTTGGAGCCGTGGCTGCCGTAGTTGTTTCTAAACCTGAATACATTTAAATTGAATTACAAAATTGTTAATATTTGTAAATTTACCAATGTATTGTCATGTTGATGGTCCATAATAAATAAATAATTAGAAATACCTTATTGGTTTCTTGGTGCGCATCGCCAAGGTCTGGAAGATGTTGTCTCATAGTCGCGGCGATTAATATAGTTGACGATGAAGCGCTCCCGAACGCTTTTTTTTCGAAGTGACGACACTGTTAGCCTGGCAAGGTCTTTACAGTTTCACCGGACTACAACTTCTCACTGTTCTTATCGATACTGTTGAACGATTTTTCGCTAGATTTGTTGTTGCTGGTTCTCATTTTATTCGAATTGACTCCAGCTAGAGAGCTTCGTTGATCGTCGGGGTCATCCTCCACGTCGCACGTCAGCAAACGGATTCTTTCAGTCAACGAAGTCGTCTCTTGCTGTTGAAAATTATAAATCAAATCAAAACAAAAACACTTTATTCAATTTAGGGCCTAAGAAGGCACTTATGAATGTCAAGACTGCCACCGGTTCGGAAAACAACCCAGTCATCGAGAAGACCCGGCAAGAAACTCGATCTGGTTTATCTTTTTAACAAATATGTATGATATTTAAAGTATATTAGGTAAATGTCACACACACACACAGGTTTTTAATGGATGCACAGAGATGAGTTAATTCTAGACATCACCATCGTTCAGATATTGATCCACTCTATAATAGCCTTTTGACACCAAAACCCGTTTGACATGGCGCTTAAATTTGCAATCCGGCAAATCGGTAATATCCTTAAACTTGAAACATAAATTTTGATATTTATGTTCGAATTGTATGTATTTATGTTCGGTACGAGTTGGATTAAACAATGTATTGAAACAAAATAAAAAATCCTTGGTTTAATTTCTTACTAACTTACAATTCTATAATAGTAATCTTTTCTCTATAAATTTGAAATATCAACTCGGTTGGTTCTGAAGACCCGCAGCTTTACTTAATTAATTAAAATTGTTAACGGAACTATGTTGATCTTTAAGTGGATGAAGTACCTATTAATTCAGGTTAAACTAAATTCATATTGTACATGTATATTTATCTATATATATATAATATACTAGCGGGCCCGGCAGACGTTGTCCCACCCTGATTATAAAAAAATCCGGGACAAACTATATACCAAAACGTTCCTCGTGAATCACTTTATCCACTGGTGAAAACCGCATAAAGATCCGTTCAGTAGTTTTTGAGTTTATCGCGAACAGACAGAGAGACAGAGGCGGTAGGGGAATTTGTTTTATACTAGGTAATGATAATGATAATACATATGACAAAGGAGGAGAGAAAGATAATACCCGGTCGCATTGTCTTCCAATTGTTTCTATTATCACAACACGACTGACATTATGAAGTAAAAAGACGAATTTCTGAACTCTTGCTCTTTTTAATAATAACTTTACAAAAATCTCAGAGACAACAATGATCTCAGAAACAATAATAATTTGTACACAACCTCGTACACGCGCTTACAAAGGTATCGCCTTCCTTTACCTCTCAACAACCCAAGTGAAGGATGTCACACTCCAACGAAGTACTAATAACTATCAAATCTATGACATTGTACAAAGTTACGTTTTAGGTTCGCTAATAATTCCAATTACAAATAAATAACCATTTTAACATGATACACTGAATTAATTACTTTGTCATTAATTATCTTAAATAATACACAATTGGAAAAACATCTAGCAACTGAAGTATCTGATAAGGATTATATATTAAATAAGGATTATAGATTAAATAAGGATTATTTGCTTTAAAATTAATTATAAATCAAGTAATTACTCTAACAATTATAAAGTAATAGTAATAACATCATGCAATGTTAATACGTTTCAGTTACATTGTTAATCATTTTAACGATCCTCGATTGCACGTCGGAAGCAACTCTGGTTCTAAAGACTTTAAATAAATACCAGAAAAGATTTCCACGTGTTACTTAAATCTAGAATATTCGATTACAATTTCACAAATTTATTTTTAATTATTGTAATACTAATTTAGGTCTACTATAAACCAAGAAAGAAATGAAGATACATATATATAGAGTATATATATGGATTAGATAAGGTTTATTAATAAATATCTGAACGAACGCACGGTTTTGTTAAGATGTCGCGTGCCGTGTGACACCGGTTTATTTAGACTTTTATAATTGCTTATGAGGATAAGGAGTTATGAACAGTTTAATTCAATTTAAATTACTCAATAATTTAGAATAAACCACATTAGTAATAATCAAATAGAAGTGCATTAACAATACATCGCCAGTATTGATTAAAATAGAAAATTATAGATGGCGCTCTGAGCAAGCACCTGCGATAAAAAGGATGACATTTATCGAATATTCGTAAGAGGAGTGCTCAGTAATAAAAATATGTTTTACTATCTATGTGTTAATTTGAGTGCCCAGTGCTCTCACTATACACATATAATAAAAAAGGTCAATATAACGTGTCTGTACTTTTTAGATTTTTGTAAAAAAAAATTTTGCAGGTGTCTAGGAATCTATACTAATATTAAGCTGGAAGGTTTGTTTGTTTGTCTGAACGCGCTAATCTCAGGAGCTACCACCCGATTTGAAAAACTTCAGTATTAGATAGCTCATTTATCGAGGGCGGCTATACGCTATATATCATCACGCTACGTTCAATAAGAGCGGAGCACAAATAAAATAAGGTTATAAAATCGTTTTTTTTTTTCTTTTTGTGAGCTTCCTGCTTGTTAGGGTTAGCCCAAGGTAACTATTCCACGGAGACGAAGTCGCGGGCAGAAGCTAGTTATAAATATGTTTGTATAATACTTATTGCAAACCGGAAATTCTACGCAAATCAATATATCTGTGTGAGTGGGACGTAAGGAACTCAAAGGGGCGCATAACTCCGCCCTTCCCCTTCCAAACCCTCGAGCGCCGCACGCCGCGCCACACCGCCGTGCCACTCTCACCGCTTGTCTCTGCTATTTTAACGATCAAATTTAATTTACAATTACTTATTTACAGATATTGCATATACAGTTATACGTAAACCTGTCTCCTGCCTAACTTCTCTTGAACAATCTGTCAATATCATTAATACTTATCTATTTTTAAATTATTGATGCCCGGTTTCTGAGATACTCGGTTAAACTACCAATAGTTATTGACTCAACAAAATTATCCATAAGATAAACGGTCAAATGGCCCGTTCCGTTTTACTGACAGTTATCGTATTATTGTGTGTTCAGAAACGTAATTTGACTAGTTATCGAACCGATAACGCTATTGAACAGATAAACTACAATTAAAGTGTAGTATAGTCCGGTGAAGCTATTAAGGTCTCCCTAGGCCAATAGCGTAGTCAGTTCGAGAAAAAAAAAACAATTAAAGTACCTCAAAAACCGGCCATTACTGAGGTAACTGTAGCTACTACTTAATGTCTACTAAACTACAAACCAGTCGGTACAGTGTAGCATGTATAGACGATCGAATGCCAGATATGCGACAATATTGTAAGTGTTTCGCATTGTATCACAAGCTCTGTGCAGGTTTCACGCCGGAGGATGGTGATGATTTTTATTGCTGTAATAAATTGTAAAGCAAAATTCGTATGATTAATTAAATAAAAAAGTATTATCAAAAGATTTATGTCCCAATTTGCTTCTTAGCACAATGTTGTCTTGAAGTAAATGAAGAGTAAACATTATCTTATTTTACAGCTTCCCTGAGAACCCTAGTTTCCGAAAACGTCCGTTTTTTATTCTAAAAATATGGTCACGATTACAACTTCGTCACCTACTCTAAATTATTATCTTGCATTGATTACTTAATACAATAACTGTTCGAGTCCACTATGTTTTATATTGATATTCCTTTAACATATTTTTGTTGGTAAATAAATTAGGTAGACCTTATTCGGTACAGATACCTTATGTCGATTTCAAGAAGACATTCAAGAGATTCCAAGTGTACCACTAATAACTATCGGCGGTAATTTTGTGTAAGTAGATAAAAGTCAGTTTATTCACAGGTTATTATGAGTACCTAGTGAAGGAATATATGTACCTGAAGTACAATCTAATAATAATAAAATATTAGCACTACATGATTGTATCACGTATATATTGTAATCAAATGTACATGTTCCTTTCATATATTTTGGGTATTACTGAAAGAAAAACAATATGGATATTATGATCTATCTATACTATAATAAAACTGTAACAAAGCCAAATCTGTACATTAAATATTTTTTCAAAATTATAATCGGGGTACACTTTGTAATCGATATAGAAGCCAAAAATAACCCTTTTAAAATTTGTGTCTGTCTATCTGTCTTTGTGAACACGCATCACTCTGAAAGTACTGAACCGATTTATCGAAACTTGGCACAGTGATAACTAATAGTACAAGATTACATCTAGGATACTTTTGGTCTCATAAAACTCAAGGGGTTCTCCAGGATAACGGACGAAAGTCAAAAACTTGTAGTTAATGAAATTCTTGATGGATTTTGGTAAATTTTGTTTGTGCTATATATAGCATACAGATTACCTAACAATTTAAGCTATATTGCCCTAACCAACTTTTTTAAAAATACCAAAAAAATAATTTCGTCGTCGTCGTCGGCTCCGTCGGACCATTTAATGTCCAGTACGTTATAACTGAGCTACGGCTATATGACATTTCTATGCGTAATTATCAACCTCATATGGAAAAAATGGTTGTAAACGAAACTGTCACTTATATGTTGTTACATTTATTTTATTGTATAAAAATGTTTGCTAAACAAAGGTGACAAGATTTTTTCTTATAACATAAACCTAGACAATAGTTACATTGCATTGTAGAAGCTGAATCTCAATTAGAGTTCTATTAGTACTTGTGTTGTTTCGATATTTGATAAAATTAGTTCCATACTACGTTGTATTTATACTAATACTATAAAGAGAGGTAAAGTTTTGTTTTCGAGGAATGCTTGGTATTACTGATGCGATTTAAAAAAATTTTCACTGTTAGAAAGGTATATTATCCCAAGTTCAGTATCTCAGTGAAAAAGGTGGTTTATATGTCAAAAGTAAAATAAATTTGACAAAATTAAGATTGAATGCAGATTTCACGTATACTTTACAAATTCTTATAAAACAAAGAACTAAAACAAAATGGAAATTTAATGTAGATAAAGTTTAATTTTTACAGTGTGTTAAGTGATGAAGTTACAAGGGGTACTGGGAAGAAATTTATCGGCAATATATGTAAGTTAGTTTTGACTGGACACTTTAGGTAATGCTGCGAACAGGTTCTAGGCTTATTTTAAAAGATTTCTCACATACCAACTGTGTTAGAGTGAGTCTCTGGATAATTTGGATTCACAATTGGAAGTGCTAGATGTCGCTGCAATCGGGTTTTAGGTTTTCTTAAAATTATTTGCGTTTAAAAATACAATTGAAACCTGTAATAATCGATTTGGTGCAGACGAACTTGCACGGGTCAGCTACTTATAATTAAAATTGAATAAATAATCTATTTCGGTATGAGGTGTGTGTGTGTGTATACAGTGCGAGGTGTAGGTTATAACCATGACGCGTCACGTGTCGGCAACATGTGACGTACTTCTCTAAGTTGTCTTAGTTTTAATTCTTCCCGTTATTCACTTTGTAGAGAGAGGTGATCGTGTAGCTAAAAAAATGTACGAACAGATTTGCGTGTCATAAAAAGGAATTGATAAAGAGTAAGTACTTACTTACTGTTTAATCGTATTTACCTTGGCCAATTAAGTTTTTTAATTAAAGTGATAATTTGAAATGTAGTTTCTGTTCGTATACATACGAATGTACCGGACTACCGGACCGAGGCACTTGTTCTATGTTACTTTGTTGAAGCAATTATGTTAATAGTCTTCCTTTTAATTTGTTACAGTGAGTTTCTTTGTTTACGATTTGAAATGTAGTGTAATAAATACAATTCGTTGTAAACCACACACGCACACTCATCCACAGCCATATATTTGATACCTAATATAATAATACTCAGATATTTTTTTATGTATAGGTGTGTGGCACATGTGTTGCTACCAATATTATATAGTTAGTATTATATAGTTAGTAGGTATCTCCAATAGAAGAAACTGAATTCATACATATGAGATGTGCATTTTGTCGGACTGGCAACCTTGATCACAAATATCTGCCGTTTAATTAGGAGTTACAAATTCAAATTTATTTGAAAATTAGGCTTGTGTGTTTCGGTTTAGAATTTCATGATTAACTTATTTTCGCATCATTTGATTTTTCTTTGACATAGTTATTTTCACAAGATGGAAAACTTAAAAATAGCGCTTTGTATAGGTACGTATACGCGTTCCACCGTGGCATTACTACCACAGAAATAGCTCGAATGATTAATGATATCTATGGGGAAACTATTGTAAAAGAAAGCCAAGTACGTTTTTGGGTTCAAAGCTTTCGTTCTGGAAAGTGTAACCTACGGAACTAACTCTGTGGACGGCCGGAGACTGTACTTGACAATATAGCATAATTAAAAGTGATCGTGGAAGCGAATCCATCATAAACCATGTCAGAGTTAGAGGCAGTCTTCGGTGTGAGTTATAAAACTATTTTCCTCAAACATGCATGGAAATATTGTTATTATTTTCAAAAACGAACACGCGAAGAATCGAATTTGCGGACAAAGAAAATGAAAACCACTGCAGGAGTGTTTTTTGAATTCGGAACATTACAACGATCCAGTAATGTTGTATGAAACGGCGTGCTGGGGTTATTAAATACTGTTTGATTGGAAGTTTTTTATCATTTTTGGCATACCAAAGTAAGTCTCTCCGCTTAGTACAAATTGCGTTTACATGGCTGTATAGCCATAAATGCGCTTACCTTTCGGCACGGACGATAAATAGAAAATTGGCGGCAAAGCTGAAAATTTGTCTTGATTTGTTATTTAAATACTTAATAAATACAAATTTAATAATTAAAATGAGTTCCAACGGTTCGGAGAGTGAAATGGAGATTAATTATACTCCACCAGATTTAAGATCAGAAGCCATAGAAGAAATAGGCAACGGATAACCTGCTTCCAGCAAAGTAAAAAAAAATACATGAAAGTATATGAAAATATTATGAGTTGGAAATACGAGAAAAATTGAACATTTTATCCAAAACAATATTTTTGGCGTATGTTAATGAGATTGCTAAAACTAAAAAGCCATCTACATTATGGGCGATCTATTCCATGCTGAAATGTACAGTTTATTTTTAAAACGACATTAACTGGACAAACTATGGAAATGTAACTACTTTTCTTAAACGACAATCGACCCGATTCCGAAACAAAGAATCGAAGTATTTTACTGGCGAAAATATAAAGCAATTTTTAATTAATGCCCCAGATGATATATTTAGCGACAAATGTAAATATAATTAATTATTTACTTGAGAAACAGTTAAGCCAAAATGGCCGGATGGATTTGGATGAATTATGATACACAGAGTTTATGAGTCTTATTAAATATACTGTCCGTGGCTGTAGTTTGATATTTGGTTTTGATTGTTATAGGTTGCTATGATATTAGGTTTTAAAAGACAGAATTTCTCGATTACAAAGCAATAATAACATTGCGCGACACTAAAACAAAGATTGACCGGATATTTGTAATAGTTCCTAACGTATGTTAAAAAATATTAGAATCTTCGTCCAGTGAACACAGCATCAGATAGGTTTTTTTAACTTTCAGAAAGGGTAGCACACGAAGCAGGTCATTGAAAGACAATAAATAGCTAAAATACCCAATATGTAGAGCTAAAGAGCCAAAATATGTAGAGCCTGTAGAGCAGAGAGCACGGATGGCATCGTCCTCCATTTATATGTATTTTCACAACACGACTGGCACTATGAAATGAAACGACGGCTTCTTCGATTCTTGTTCTTTAATGCTTTTACAATAATCTCAGAGACAACGCTCTCAGAGACAATAATTATCACTTAGCGACAATAATGATAGACCTCACGAACTCGAAACAATAATGAATAATGAATCTTGCACAACCTCTTACAAGCACTTATGAAGGAATCGCCTACCTTCACCTACCGACAACCCAAGTGAAGGAAGCCTTAGTTTAACGAAGTACTTAATCTATGATGTTGTACATAATTACACTTTATGTTCGCTAATAATTCTAATTATAAATAAATAACTATTTTAACACCATACATTGAATAATTACGTTGTCATTAATTATCATAAAATAATTCACAGTTGTAACAACCGAAGTACTTTACAAATCCTTATTTGCTATAAAACTCATTTTAGATCGACAATTTTTCTAGTAATTACAAAGTAATACTAATAACATAATACAATGCCAATATGTTTTATTTACATTGTTATTCATTTTAAATAGCAACTTTACTATTCTATCTCGACTGCACATAGACTATTTCCGGTTTTAATAAATAACAAAAGGTTCCAAATGTTCCTTAAATCTAGAATACTTCTATTACAATTTCACAAGTCCGATTCTAATTATCGTGACACTAATTTAGGTCTGCTTTAAATTAAGAATCAAATTTAGTTAGAAATATTATCGTACGACTCACATTTTCTTAAGATGGTGTCACGCGTCGAGTGTGGCGTGACACCGGTTTATTTAGCGACTTCTATCAGTGCTTATGTGAATAAACATGTGGAATTCTTACAAGTTATGAACAGAATAATCTAATCTAAATTACTCAATAATTTAGAAGAAATCACATTAACAATAATTAAATAGAAGAGCATTAGCAATACCTTGCCAGTATTGATTAACATAGAAAATAATAGGTGGCGCTGTTAACAAACACCTGTGATAATTCGAATCTTCGGAATGCTCCGACTGCTGGATGTTCCCACTATGACATATATAATATTTACAATATATTAGGTACATGTCACAAACGTTTTTAATGGATGCATAGAGATGAGTCAATTCCAGACATCACCATCGTTCACATATTGAGCCACTCTATAATAGCCTTTTGACACCAAAACCCGCTTGCCATGGCGCTTAAATTCGCAATCCGGCAAATCGGTAATATCCTTTGGGACTTTGTTGTAAAGTCTAACACTATTTCCCAAAAAACTGTTACTGGTTTTACTAAGTCTAAAACATGGGACAACCAGTTTGTCACAGTTTCTGGTATTTAGATTGTGTCGCCATCTACCACTACATCCAATGCCCATCAGCAAACCTCATCAGAAGTTCAACAAACAAATATAAACGTACCGGGAAATTCAAATACATTTTCTTTTAGTAATTGCCCCAATATAACTAATGTAACTTTTAATATTAATTACATTAAATGTATCATATAAAAAGTGTTTTGTTTCCCTGCATTCTTTCAAGAAAAACACTATTTATGCCTCGGCGGAAATGGCAATTGCCTGTCTCGTACTAGTGAAGTCTCGCCTACGGCTCGGCCTTCAAACTCATACTCGATCTGCAATCGCTTATTTCACAGCCTTTGCAATAATGTACTATTAATTCACTTGAAACTAATTGGAAAAGTGAAAAAGCTCGAAGAATTGAGTACCGCATGAACTGATTGAAGGACACTGACCAACACGCACTCAATGCTGCGTTACATTACTCAACCGTCATAATAACAAGATTATTTTGAGTCGTATCGTTACTTGTGACGAAAATTGGATCCTTTACGAAAATCGGAAACGCACATCACAATGGTTGAACCTAGGCCAAATCCTGTTCCAAACGAACGTTGACTCAGAAAAAGGACGGAGTTTGGTGACTAGTGTTGGTGTCATACACTACAGCTTCTTAAGATCTGTTAAGATGATCACGGCAGATCTGTATCGTAAAGAATAGCAAACTATGACTTGATCACTCGAATAAAGCAGTCCAACCAGATTTCAACATTTTTATTGATTCTCTGCTCCCACATTTTTTGCATTAATGGAATTAATGAACTACCTTATAAAATGGTGGAAGGGCTTAGATAATAATGGCACATTCTTCGATTGGTTAAATACATACATACTTTTTTTGTTTTACTTTTATATAATACTCATTTTATACGTAAGGACCTAACACCAAATGACCAAGGCTGAGGCTAAATATTGTAATTTTTACATAGAATATTCAAATGATATATTATTTATTATAATATTTATATGAATGTAACAGACGTTTTAGTTCCCAACATACTCGAAATTACAAGAATGTCAACATTCACTAATCACAATTCACTTTTCACGTTTCACGTGAAGATTTGGTTCCAAGCATATCGATATAGTGTCATTGGTAATGAAATACTTAATCCGAATTAAAAAAACATTCAAGACAATTATAAACAGAAATATGCTTCTATAACTATGCAAAAAACGCATAATTATTTATTTGGGTGTGTATTTATCCTTATAACAGAGATATTCAATGAAGCATGACAAAGATATTACGAAGTCACACATGACGCTTGCTACAAATGAAGTGTAGTGACTTAATAGTTGATTAATAATACCTAGAATTATAGTTCAGATTTGTAAAAATATACTATATTTTTAATAAATAATAAACTTTAATTAAATGTAAAATAGTTATTATGCTATTGTATATCGATACTACAGATATTTTTATACATACACTAGCGGGCCCGGCGGACGCTGTCCCGCGCTGATAATTACAAAAACCTTGACAAATTAAAGTATATACCTAAACCTTCCTCATGAATCACTTTATCTACTGCTCAAAATCGTATGGAAATCCTTTCAGTAGTTTATGAGTTTTTCGTGAACAGACAGACAGACAGATGTTTCAGAAGACTTTGTTTTATAATATGAAGTGATTACAGATTTATTCCATACGTGCAAGTGTTCGTATGCGGGCTATTCTTTCGAAAGAATGACTATGAAGATTGTTTTTCTGGACCAAGAACTTGTAAAAGATGCTATTAGAAAGATACAGAGTATACAGCACTTCAAAGAATTCTTTCACGATTCCCGTGAGTACCAACTCGGAAGAATTAATTACGAAATACGGTCTAAATATCAAAGGATGGTGCGACTCTATGAGATTGCCTTCAACCATATGAATGATGAGGTTCATAACGAGGTGATTATATACAGATACCGTAAGACTAAATACTTTACATTATATTTAATACTAACGCCTACATAGAAATATAAGCAAGAGAAGTTGGGTAAAGTCAGCTGTATTTTCGTATACCTATATACATATATATTGTTTCGTATACCCAAACCTACGTACCCAATATACCTTAATATTATATAAAAATATTTAGTTATAAAAGTCATTTATTCAGCATTTGGATATTAAAATTGACATTAATAAAATAGACAACGCGACGTAAAAGCTTGTAATTAATGTGCTGTTGAAAACTCGCATGGAATCGATTACGAATGCTCAATATAATATGTACAATACATCAATACAAATCTTCATTGAATTTTATCTATAGATATACGAACATTATCTACTAGAACAATTTGAAGATCTACTATGATAACTTATAACCGCCGAGGCAAATGAAATATTTGCCTCAAAAAGATATTGCAACGGTTAGGTCGTTTGTTGACGAGTGCCACCCGCCCACCCGCCGGCCGTTCATCGTTTACTAATGTAATAACTAAAACGTATATTAATTTGAACAATTTTCTTTAATCAATTTTATCTAAATCATGATCTTAACGAATAGTGACAATGAATCCGGAGTCAGAAACGTGTATAGTTTTATTACAAAAACGTTAAATACGCGCTGAACGCATGTCTAAAAAGAGTTCACCACAAAAGAGTGGCTTACCCTTGTTTAAGCATTGTCTGACGCTTGTCTAAGTTGACAGTTCTTATTGTTGTGATTTATTTTTATTGTATTTATATTTGTTGGCAAAAGGATTTTGGTAGTAAATTATGTATTTCGTAGGTATAATTAATTTGAAAGATTACGTTTTGTATAATTAATTATTACATTTAGCAATTTCAGAGATTCATAAGTAAATCATAGCTACTAACTATATGACATTTGACTATGTATTTAATGTAATATTCAATGTTGTTTCACTTTACGAACTTTTTAACCTATACCTATATTAATCTTATACGGTACTTATGTGAACAATCACATTATTTCCTTTTAATTAAAATGTCATAATAATAATATCCAATTTTACTTAAAATACATAAGATATGAACAAAGATACACCCATCGATTCAAATTGTTTGCAAAGTATATGTACCTATGTAATGTAACGTTTTTGAATGATGAAATTCAATTGAATAATCGGCATGCAGAGTTTCTTGCATAAAAAACTTAAACAAGATGTTTAGTAAGACACCGCTTGGCCACGGTTCTGTAATGAAGTATTTTAAATATGTGTTCAACAAAGTTTTCAATTATAGACACTTTATTACAACTCGCGTTAAACGCATGTTCATTTTTGTTTTTGTAATAAGTTACAAACCTTGTTGAACATGTATTTAAAATACTTCATTAATCCGGTAATATTTAAAAAACACTGGGTCTAAAATTATATACTGTAATAGATTATTGACGGTAACTTTAATATTTGAGAGTTAGGGGTTAGCTAACTAGAAAGCCAGTGTAAACCACCTTCACCAGAGTTCTTTCCTTCACGGTTCACTGGAAACTACTAACTCATGATCCCAAACATTTGTGCATATCTATATGTTCCGTTTGATTTTTATGATGGCACTAGCATATAAAAAGATGGGTGGAAATACAACAGCTGAGTATGGAAATCGAGAATTTAGTTCAAGCGACGGTTGTTTACGAGAAGAGACAGGACAAAATGCAGAAAAGATTGCCGCGTTTGTATAATCGTGAGGATTCATCCAGCAAGCCGATACACCATTACGGACCATCGACAACGAACGGACGACGCAGGCACATTACTACTTCACCTAATTTCCAAATGACATATCCGTGGAATAAACAGGATTTCAAAAGCGGGAATAACACCGTAGTGTCTGAACGTCACGTATTACCACACCCTGTAATTGGTATAAACAATATGCGTGTGGCTGTGAGAAATATAAAATAATTTTAGTGGATTTGAATCTGTTTATTAAAATATGAAGTACAAATCAATTTATTCGGAAGATTATTTCCAAAGATTCGGAGGAGTTACGTCCGCTATTGAGATTATTGTATTTTATTGTTATTTTATATTAGAATACTATATATTATTCCTGCCTCAACCACATGAAAATTGTAATTATAACTGGTAGTGATCGTCCGGTGCTCTGAATTAGGCCATAATAGGACATAACGAGCCTGAAGTGTGATGGATAAATTACATTCATCTATGGTTTGAAAAAATAAGATGCTATTTAAAAAAAATATATTGATGTAAGTAATTCTAATCTAAAATTATATATTGAATTGTTGTAAATTTAATACTAATAAATTTTACACTATATAAAAAATGACATAGCTACAAATTAAAGGTATTTAGTAAAGTAATACAAAAAAGTATATATTTGCTAATAAACTTAATGTGTAAGACGCTTGTGTTGTGACTATATTTAGTTGTTTTGCTTCTTTGTTATTACATTGAATGGTATATTAAGCAGATAACTATTCTTAGGAATATTCTGTTAGCGTAATTTAAATCTTCGTAGGCCAACTGTATTATACGTACCTAAACCATGATATACCATTTATTATCTTACATACTATTTAAATATTTTTGAAAAATTATGTCAAGAGATATTTGTATTTTAGCCTCTAAACAATGCTACTTACTGTTTTTTTTTCTCGAACTGACTACGCTATTGGCCTAGCAAGGCCTTAACAGCTTCACCGGACTACTAAATATAATACCTACTACCTATATAATACTTTGAGCTCAGTGAATAATCAACCAGTTAATATCGGTAAGGATAAGAATTTGCAACCTATTTAATAGGCCTTACTATTTTGTTGTACCCATCTTATATCGTGTACGTCTCACGTGACCAATGAGACAGTTAATTACAATTGAAACGCCTGAGTATTATACTATTTGACTGTCACGTTACAAACACGAATGGTAAGAATTACCTTGTTTCATACTTATTACTCCATTTTGTGAATAAATTGACAGTTATTATGAAAGTGTGCCGCGGTGCGGCGTTGCTGAGTGTATATTTGAAGTGTATTCCGAATGTTAATGATAGTTATCAAAGTATTTGGTTACGCATTAACAAAAAGGCAATATGAAATGATTCGTGTAGTAAAACTCATCGGAACGCATTAATCTGTTTAGTGGTGGGCGCAGGGATGAGGGAAACAAAAGCATTGAAACGATTGTATGTCATTTTAGCGTGGTTACGACTTACAGACGAACTAAGTATAAACGGAACGCGAGGATACATCGGTTTACTTTTGGTTAAGAATTTGTTATTGTAAGCCATATGGACGCAGCGCGGTGCGACGCGGCGGTACTGCGGTACGGGGAGCGACGCGACGCAGTGCGGGGGTTTTTTCTGTTACGACGAATTTAAGGCCATCGTTAAACAATGGGACACATGGTTAGTTACGTTCCCGTACATCTGTGACGTGTTTGTTGGCTCGGCCGCGGCTCCCATTGTTCCTTCACGTCATTGTTCACACTTTTACATAATACCTAAAACATTTTATACAGATGATAATACTATTGACGTTCATGTACACTCTAATTATATTATCATACTAGCGGGCTCGGCAGACGTTGTCCCGCCCTGGTTATAATAATATCCTTGACAAATTATATACCAAAACGTTCCTCATGAATCACTTTATCCATTGGTGAAAACCGCATGAAAATCCGTTCAGTAGTTTTTGAGTTTATCACGAATAGACAGACAGACGGACGCGGTAGAGTACTCTGTTTTATACTATGTAATGATATCTGACACTATACCAGAATAATTCGTTCCTAGATTTGGGATATTACATACTTCTTAGTCTATTTGGTCGCACCATCACTTAACTTGTCAAAAAGTATCGTATAAATGATATGCAACTAAGTATAGTTTTGTAAAACCTTTATTAAATAATTGGGACATACTGATATTCAATATAGCTAATATAATAATAAAGGCTATCGTGCGTTTTCCTCCGTAACAAACTGTATTTATAGGAATATTAATATTAGGTATTAATCTGGTTTAAGAGAACGAGAACAGTATAATCGTTACGGAGCTCTCAGCTTCACGATGCCGGAAACTTCTAACAACCGTTAATGAATATCCTTATTAATATCCGAGGGGAAAGTTTAAGTCTTAGCCTGAGGGTCATCGCGGCCGCGCCAACTCCTAGCCTAACTTATTTACCAAACGATACTTTGCCGTAACAACTAATTCTGTATTTATATTGTTTCAATCTACACTGCCTACTGTTTATCATGAACGAAGAAATGTTTGTAGGAACTAATCTTTAATACTACTGATCAGATTCTGGAAAAACGTCTTATAGCCAAGCTATACTTATTCGTATATCCTTAATAATAAGTTAAGATAAGTATATCATTGCGGCATCAACAATCATTTTTTTTTGTGTTTTAAAAATCGACTAATCTGAACAGAGTAAATCTTGAGATTAAGATATTTTTTTGCGTAAGAAATTTTAATATATTTCCATGGCCGAAGCTACTCTTAAACTAAATGTCAATGTTTGTTGTCGATATAGAAGCCAAAAATATTTTTTTACAATTTTTGCCTGTCTGTCTGCCTGCCTGTCCCTGTGAACACGCATCACGCTGAAAGTACTGAACTGATTTTAACGAAATTTGACACAGCAATAACTAATATTACAAGGTTACATTTAGGATACTTTTTGTCCCATAAAACGCAAGGGGTTCTCCAGGATAACGAAAGACAAAAAAATGTTGTTAGTGTAACTAGACTTTTATGCGACACCTTAGTTCAAGAGCCAGCATCGTTGGAAGAACGAGAATTTTAGAAAAGCTTGTCTTTTAAATGAAGATATATTATGCCCTTCCAAACAGGATTGAGGATACCTGGTAGCCGGATAACGTTGTGTTTTTTAATGCGCAACACACCTTTACAGATTAAAATTTTAATTTATAAATAATTTTACGAACATTTTTTTTTCAGTAACTTTTAAACGCTATTAAAACATCATTGCCAGACAATTTTGTTATAGTCAACAATGTGCCAAAATGATGATATTCTTTATAAATAAAATAATTCATTTCAAACCATTTTATTTTTTCCAATTCAAAAAACATATTTCATTTTATTAACCATTATGATATTGAGATTTCACCGTAAACAATAAAAAAACAACGATAAACGTAGAAATATAACTTAGGACTGACGCCATCTTGAATACATGCGTCTATAACAGGTGCTTCGACAATTATGGCTATTTTTATCATATAGCCAGTGTTGCGCTAAACTATAGCTATAGCTAAGTTATTCTATACAAATTATTTTTAATTTACCCTCTTTTATGTCGAAATAAAATAATATTAAAATTACAGTTATCTTAACATGGTTTGAACATACTATTTTTATTTACAAAAAGTAGCATCGGGTCCATTATTGTTAATAACAAAAATGTCTGGCAATAATAATTTCATGTTTTAGTAGCGTTTCAAAGTAGGTGAAAAACAAAACATTCTAAATTTATATTATATAAAATTCAATATTTTTGCCTATAAAGGTGCGATATGTACTAATAAACGGAACGTTTACAGGCAGCCAGGTAGCCCGCACGCTATTCGGAAGAACATAAAGATATACAAAAAACTGGCTTATTGAAATTCGCCGTCGCAACCGTTGCCTAGCTCTTAGACGAATAGTCACAGGCAAGTGACAGTTAACGCGTCGTGCTCATATCTTTTTAATATTTATATTTTTCTTTAATTCAATGAAGTGTGAAAAAGTTTTAATACAAGTTGAAAATAGTTATGATATCATTCAGTATTTAATTTATCATTATTTATTTTATGAATATATATTATCGTTTAATTTACAATTTAAGTCGATCAACTTGATATTGTAGGTTAGTTTTTATTTTAATTGAACCCGGTAGATGATGCTACGAACGGGTTGTAGGCTTATTTTAAAAGATTTCTCACATACCATCTGGGTGTATATTTGAGTGAGTTCCTTGATAGTTTGGATTTATAATGGGAAACGGTAGGTGTGGCTGCAATCGGGTTATAGGTTTATTAAAATGTTTCGCGTTTAAAAATACAATTGAAACCGGTGACAACCGATTTGATGCAGACTATGTTGCACGGGCCAGCTAGTAATATAAAAAAAACAATTGTTTTAAAAAATTATTGTATTCTATTACAATTCCTAATTCACTTACTATTATTATTAAACAATAATTTTCAATATAAAGAAACGAAGATTGTACAGTAAACTATTCGCCTCGACTCGAGCCTACGATGATTTTCCATCCGAGGAAAATCCTACCCAGTTACGCAAGCTACGGAAAGCGGCAAAAACCCGCATTCCCGAAATTTTTGGTAACAGGTGGGAAAAAATCTAATCCTCTTATTTGGTACATTAGAAGCTAGCACGATCCCAAAAACGGATAGTATAATAGCTGGGCCCACGCGTTTGATAGTATAGATAAAGCAGAATGCTTCGTTTAGAAAAACAACGTCCTCCGAACTCTGTGACCACAGTTGAGGTATCAGCCGCTATAAAATGTCAGAAGACTAGGAAATCCTTAGGTCCTGACGGTATCAGGAATAAAGTTCTCTAACTTTTTCCCGGATCACCTCATATCCCTCTTGGTCTGCATTTTGAATACGGCCATGAGCCCGGGTCATTTTGCTGCCATCTGTTAAAAAGACCATAGTAATGGATGCTTACAAACTCGCTAAAACGATACACATTCTGATAGCTTCTATAATCCGATTAAGTTTCTAATTACACTCGGTAAAATCAATGAGCGGTACATTCTGAATCGCCTCTAAACTACCATTTGTGATTTAGATATGTTGTCACCTGAGCAATCCAGCTTTGGAGACGGACACTACACGTACACATCAAGCGCATCGCCTCACGGAGCACATCCTGTTCAGCTTTACCGAATACAAAGTATATTATCATACTCACGTGATCTTCTTCAACATACATAGCAAAAACTTCCGATAAGGTTTACCACGGTACTCCGGGCTAGTTCGTAAGCTTTTTCACTTTCGTCATTCATATGTGGGGGATTTCAAGTCAAATGGACAACCAAAAAAAAAATGAGGCCGTGAATTTTGTTTATACGGAGTTAAGAGAGAGTGAAATGTGGGGGGGGGGTGGGGGGGGGGGGGGGTTGGGGGGGGGGGTGGGGGGGGGGGTGGAGGGAGTTTCGGTGGAGGGGTATGTTTGGTGTTTGGGTGTAATTGTCGGTGTGGAATTTTTCGGGTGTTGGGTGAATGTGGGTTAGTTGGGTGTAATTTGTTTTTGGTGTTTTGTGGGTGTATTGATTCGGGTTGTTAGTGGTGTAAAATTTGTTTGGAGTTGTGTGGGTAAATTTTGTTTTTCTGGTCGTAATCTGTCGTGGGTCAAATTTGTTTTTTGGTGTTCCTTCTAGTATACGTAGTGTGTACACACAATTTTGTTATATTGGTAGTTATAGTAACGTAGAGTGACAAAATGTATCTCTGGTAGTTACACTTAGTACTAATGTAAATTTATACTCTGGTAGTTACACTTCTATTAGAGATGTGTAAAATTTGTTATATCTGGTAGTTACACTTCTAACGTAGATGTGTACAAAATTGTTTATATCTGGAGTTATATAGTAGAGTGTCAAAATTTGTTTATATCTGGTAGTTACACTTCTATATACGTAGATGTGTACAAAATTTGTATACTCTGGTAGTTAATTCTAGTTAGTGAGTGTAAAATTTTGTTTTATCTGGTAGTTAATTTAGTTAGTGATGTGTAAAATTTGTTTTACTCTGGTGTTAATTTGTTAGGGTGTCCACAATTTTGTTTATACTCTGGTCAGTTACACTTCTAGTATACGTAGATGTGTACACACAATTTTTTTTCGTATGATGATTTACTGCTATGTTCTGAGCTTTTAAAAATTTACTAAGAGTGAAAACATGAAATTTTTCGGCGGTTATTATCAGCATCAATTAATTTTTAAAAAACCTAAAAAATATTGTTTCTTACAGTTAAAAAGTTGAAGTTATTAATTTTTTTGTCGAATTCTAAATTTGTTTTTTTTTTACGTATAGTAAACCGGAAGTGAAAATTTCAAATCGACGTTTGAGTAACTTCGACACTTTTTTTAAATAATATTTTAACCTTGAATTAAAGAGTTAAATGTACTAATTCTTCACAAAAAAAATTAAACCGTGATCGCCAATAGTTTAAGCATATAGAGTACATAAACATAGCTCTGAACACTTTCTAAGCAAAGAGTACGAAACCAACAGGTGATTTACGTTCAAATATGAGGATAATTGTCAGTTGTTAATAATAGGTCTTTATCTATCAAATTGCCGTTCTGCAGTACTGGCCATTTCAAATCAAAATAATATTTGTTTGGCTAAGAAATCTAATTTCAAATGAATTTTATTTTAAAAACATGGAATTCTTTTTCCAAAAGTAGTCATTTTTTTATCGATTAGTGTTACATTTTCATCGCATTTCAATCTTTTTTGTCATCATGGATACGTTAAAAATTCGAGTAATTATGGAATATGAGTACCGTCGTGGCAGCAAAGCGGCACAAGCGGCACGCAGCATCAACGACGTTTACGGAGCTAACACTACAAACCAACGCACCACCTGTTATTGGTTTGCTCGCTTCCGTTCTGGGAATTTCGACCTGAAAAATGAACCTCTCGGTCGTCCGAAGACTTTGGTCGACAATGACGAATTAAAGGCGATTGTGGAAGCTGATGATACACAATCTACGGCTGAATTAGCAGCAGCTTTCACGTTAGCGTCAAAACAATATTGGTCCATTTGCGTCAAATTGGCAAGGTAAAAAAGCTTGACAAATGGGTGCCCCACGAACTCAATGATCGCCAGGGCGAAGTACGCGTCGAGATGTGCTCAACAGACACACAAATGAAGGAATTTTGAACCGCATTGTTACCTGCGATGAAAAATGGATTCTGTTTAATAACCGTAAGCGCTCAGCAAGTTGGTTGGATCCTGGTTCACCACCTAAACAATGTCCTAAACGAAAACTTATCCTTAGAAAAGTGATGGTCACTGTTTGGTGGTCTAGCGCCGGTGTGATTCATCACAGCTTCTTACTAAACGGGGTGAGCATTACTGCAGATGTGTACTGTGAAGAACTGAACACAATGATGGACAAGCTGGCACATCTCCAACCAGCATTGGTCAATCGCTCGTCTCCGCTGCTCCTGCACGGAAACGCGCGATCTCATACTGCACAGCAGACGGTTTCCAAGTTGCAAGAACTGGGGTTGGAAGTTCTCCATCATCCGCCCTACTCACCAGACCTTGCGCTTACAGACTACTACTTTTTCCAGAATTTGGATAACTCCTTGGTGGGAAAAAAATTCAATACCCGAGAGGCAGTACAAAATGCCTTTGAAGAATTTGTTACCTCCCGTCCAGCTGATTTCTTTAAGAAGGGCATCAATAAACTGCCACTGCGTTGGCAAAGATGCAATGATTGCATGGGTAATTACTTCGATTAATACAAATAAAAAATACATGAAAAAAATTCGTTTAAATTTTTTCATACAAAACGGCAATTTCATAGGTAAAGACCTAATATTTATATATTTAGGAGTCTAATGCTGATTAGTTGTCAGATAAAATCTTGCATAAAATTGTGGTGTGTATTATTTATAAAGTAACAAGAGTTGTTTTATGGAGTAATAATGTTCGACCGAGTATTTTATTAGACCACTAGCTGTCACCCGCGGCTCCACACGCGTTTTTTTAAATGTATTAAAGAGATGTAAAATTATAAGTTATAAGTAAGTAGGCGTGTACATTACAGAAGTGCTTTATCAAAAACATTTGTAACTACGACACGCACGTCATCTACTGTAACATGTAACGTGTACATTAGGTATGTGAATACGAATAGTATATCGAATGGGATGAGATTTATCATCAGCAACATACCTGGAACTTTAACCTACTATATACCATCCTCAATGCTGACTAACACTATATAAGAAAGTAACGAAAATTTTAAACTATACATTATCTAACAATCTGTGTTAATTTTTTATTATATAGATATAACATGCTCATATTGTCGCTATAATTGTCTTATTCTTATACATTGCTATAATTACTGAGTTATGTAGATGCAAACGCGGTAAATAAAACAAAATGGCCGCCAAATTTACCAAAATGATAATATAATTCAAATTACATACATTTATTCTTGGACTCCAGTACAGCGCACGTCTCACGCACTTGTTTACAGTAAAGAAAATATTTTCGATCAATTTCATCACTACATAGTATAAAACAAAGTCCTCTGGTCTGTCTGTTTATCTGTTCGCGATAAAGTCAAAAACTACAGAACGGATTTTCATGTCGTTTTCACCAGTTCTTAGAATGGTTCATGGGGAAGGTTTAGGTATAATTTGTCAAGGTTTTCTTTTTATTATCAGGGCGGGACAACGTCTGTCGAGCCCGCTAGCTTAAAATAAAATAGCTCATTAGTTAGTTATCTGCCAGTTGAAAATCCCGTGAAAATCAGTTCATGCATTTCGGATATTCCACAGCATCCGAAGGCGAATAAAAACCCTAAATGAGGTCTGCTATCTATCAGTGAATATCCCGTGAAAATCAGTCCAATCATTTTGGAAATAGCAATATGGGCGAAGCCACGGACAAATGAAATAGAATATGTCAACCGTTATAATTTCGGCTTTCTACCAGTAAACTTCCCGTTAAAATAGGTCCAGCCGTTTTGGGGATTATCGGGAACAAACAAATAGACAGACAAAATATAATAATATAAAAATTGGAGACAAAACTAACGTAGAATAAACTTCTTGAATAGGAACACAAAATAATCTTTGAAAATGTTCGTGATAGAAAGTTATCACGTTATCATGGCAACGTATATAATACTAACGCTAACACGCAGCGAAAGCAATCAAAACGAAAAAAATGCTCGATTTTGAAACATTCTTCATTAGCGCTCCACTCCTGTTGGTCTTAGCGTGATGACATGTAGCCTAAAGCCTTCCTCGGTAAATGAGCTATCTAAAACCGAAAGATTTCTTCAAATCAGACCAGTAGTTCCTGAGATTAGGGCGTTCAACCAAACAAACAAACTCTTCAGCTTTATATGTATATTAGGTCTTTACCTATGAAATTGCCGATTTGTATGAAAAAATTTAAACGAATTTTTTTCATGTATTTTTTTATTTGTATTAATCGAAGTAATCAGCCATGCAATCAATGCATCTTTGCCAACGCAGTGGCAGTTTATTGATGCCCTTCTTAAAGAAATCAGCTGGACGGGAGGCAACAAATTCTTCAAAGGCATTTTGTACTGCCTCTCGGGTATTGAATTTTTTTCCCGCCAAGGAGTTATCCAAATTCTGGAAAAAGTAGTAGTCTGTAGGCGCAAGGTCTGGTGAGTAGGGCGGATGACGGAGAACTTCCAACCCCAGTTCTTGCAACTTGGAGACCGTCTGCTGTGCAGTATGAGGTCGCGCGTTGTCGTGCAGGAGCAGCGGAGACGAGCGATTGACCAATGCTGGTTGGAGATGTGCCAGCTTCTCCATCATTCAGTTCTTCACAGTACACATCTGCAGTAATGCTCATCCCGTTTGGTAAGAAGCTGTGATGAATCACACCGGCGCTAAACCACCAAACAGTGACCATCACTTTTCTAGGGGTAAGTTTTCGTTTAGGGCATTGTTTAGGTGCTGAACCAGGATCCAACCAACTTGCTGAGCACTTGCGGTTATCAAACAGAATCCATTTTTCATCGCAGGTAACAATGCGGTTCAAAGTTCCTTCATTTGTGTGTCTGTTGAGCAGTGCAAGGCACGTCTCGACGCGTACTTCGCGCTGGCGATCATTGAGTTCGTGGAGCACCCATTTGTCAAGCTTTTTTACCTTGCCAATTTGACGCAAATGGACCAATATTGTTATGACGCTAACGACGAAAGCTGCTGCTAATTCAGCCGTAGATTGTGTATCATCAGCTTCCACAATCGCCTTTAATTCGTCATTGTCGACCAAAGTCTTCGGACGACCGCGAGGTTCATTTTTCAGGTCGAAATTCCCAGGACGGAAGCGAGTAAACCAATAACAGGTGGTGCGTTGGTTTGTAGTGTTAGCTCCGTAAACGTCATTGATATTGCGTGCCGCTTGTGCCGCGTTGCTGCCACGACGGTACTCATATTCCATAATTACTCGAATTTTTAACGTATCCATGATGACAAAAAAGATTGAAATGCGATGAAAATGTAACACTAATCAATAAACAAATGACTACTTTTGGAAAAAGAATTCCATGTTTTTAAAATAAAATTCATTTGAAATTAGAATTCTTAGCCAAACAAAAATTATTTTGATTTCAAATGGCCAGTACTGCAGAACGGCAATTTCATAGGTAAAGACCTATTATTAAGTATAGATTTGTACGTTTTTTCATTTTTAAAACAAATTCTGATATCTTTAGAGACTATTAATATCGGAATGATATATTGTCCCTGTACAATCGTGTTACCCTACATGTTATGTTACGTGCGGCATCAATATCGGTTAAGAATTAACAAAGATGTATTTATTTGATTTCTTTACAATTTCTAATAACATTGTTGATAATTATTACAACATGTTAATTCAGTAATTACTTTGAAGCTATTACTAGTTTCGGCATGAATGGGTCGGCTCGCCCGGGTTAATACCACCCGACCCACAGAAACACCGACGTGAAGTAACAGTGCTGGCATTGCTGCGTTTCGTTCGGTCAGTAAGAGCGCTGGAGGCCCGCTTCCCAATCCCCCTCTCCCTCATCTTCCCCCTCCTCCTCCTCCTCCTCCCAAACACAGGCTGGGAACGCACTTGCAACTCCCCTGGTGTTGCTAGTGTCTATGGACGACGGTGATCACTTAACATCAGGTGATCAGCCTGTCCGTTTGCCTCCTATGATGTAAAAAAAAACATGCATTCCGTATATGAAATTACATAAAAAAAAACAGTAAAGCCGTAGAAGAGTTCAATTTGAACACACGAGTAGACCGGCAGGCAAAACTTTTTGACGCCATATTCGTCACCAGTGATAATAGATATCTATCACAAAATTACCAGAAAAAAATATGGACAGATGTACCTACAGATGTATTTATATTGATTATATTGAAAAAACTGCTACAAAGACATTTGTACTTATAATATTCAGGCAGTATAAAAATGTGAAATTGGACGTGGGTAGCACTCTAGTCAGTGACAATGCTTCGTCTGTTTTTATAAACACAGTCCGTATTCAACCGTAATGTCTGTGATTATGGTTCATTTCAAATTTGGCTGATTCATTGAACCACTCCACTAGGAATGTCACGTATCAAATTGTCCGTAAACTTCAAGTATTTACTTTAAATTTATTCTTTAATTATTGTTCTTCTGATCGGGGTATTGAGCGAAGTGTTCGCTCGAGTTCTGTCGGTGACAATGCACTTCAGTCAGTAGATGCTTTGCTGTGTTATTTTATTACTACGGGTTCAGGCAGAGGCCAGCTCGGATGAGACACGAACTTCGTCAACTTTAAACATACATTATGCGAACTCATGTTTTAACTAGCGCCTAATAAAAAGTGTAGCTAATGGCGTAAATATTTGTTTACATTTTCACATCACAATCAGGTGATGTGTTGGAAAATAAAGTTGTAAAAATTAGTCATCGGAATCACGTTTTTAGTACCAGAATATACTCAGAGATTATGTCGAGTTATCCCACTGGTGTCGTATATATTTCGAATTGGTTTACAAACTACGATGTACAGATTAGGGCGGATGGTGATGAGGTAGCGTTAATGCCGTGACTAAAAGTGTAAGTGAGTAATTTTTCACTTTTACATTTTATCTCGTATAATTCATTGTATAATAAAATTGAACTAGTCTAAGTTTCATATCCAGTTAATATTAAGTTAACATGTTGAACATCAGTCTAATCTTCTTTATATATAAAAATCGGCGTTTGTATCTTTGTCCGCTATGCATGCCGAAACTACTGAACAGATAGATTGTGATAATAATTTAGGGGGTATTCTGGGGACGCTCGAGAGTGTTCCTGTATCAAAAAATCGATATATAAGTGTGTTTTTAATATATTAATGAATTTTTTTTCCTTAAAGAAAGAAAGGGTTTTTTGTTCTTATTGGAACTTTTGACACTACATTTCTATACTATTTTATATTTAAATTAAATATAATTAGCTTTTAACCCGTTGGTTTCTGAATTAGCCACAATAGTTCAAAATGGCATACGCTAAGTGTTTAATTACTTTTTTTAATTTCGCGACATTCGGCAATGACATTTATGTACCCGTACGCTTGCAATAGTACATTTATTTATATGACAACGTGATACATTACATATGTATATCATTTTTATCTACAGTAATATTATTGAACGTAATAAATACCCTTCTTTATCCTCCACCTACACAGTAGTTGCTATATTAGAAGCTATCAAATTTGTGCTAACACATAGTAAATTAGATCAAACTATCATATTGACAGATTCTCTGAGTTGCTTACAAACTATTCAGCATAGTCCGATTTTTTCTAAAGTAGAGTCCCAAGTTATCATCATTATTAAATTCCATTTGTATCAACGTTATTGTTTAGGAATTTATGTAGTTTTGACATGGATACGAGGACATACTGGGAACCAGAGTAATGAAGCTGTTGTGTCTTCTTGCTAAAGAAGCTATCCAGACTGGATATTTTGATCACTATAATACCTATGTTCAGGATTTATCCTCTCCAAACAAGACTGATTTGTTTGTATCATGGAACTCAAACTGGTACGCATCCAGCCAAATTAATGGCAAATCATATGCTTCCGTATATATTCAGGATAACACTCCGGGTAAGCCATGCCTTTATAACTTTCGTAACTGTTACAAGCTTGCTGCGTCTACTATCTGTAGAGGTGTCCTCTCCAGTCCATCTTGCAGAGCTCAGAGTCAGGTACAACTCAATATGTAAATGTGGTTTGGATGCAGGCACTCTAGAATTTTTTTTTTTTCAATTGCTCCAATTCTGTATTGTATTGTATGATGTTTTACTTAACAATATACTACGTTCGTCAGATTTTAACAAAAGCACAAAGGTGTGTATTTCTCCTTTTGCCAAAACTCTGGTTAATTCTTTAAGTTTTAACAAAATTAAATATTAAGGTAACGCTTATTGTTAACAGTAATTATTATGTAAATATATATTTATTTAAGGCCTGATGTCTGTAAGTGTTGTGTTTGTCTTTGTGTATTTCAGTGGCCTAATGTGGAAGAAATGAATCTTCTATCTATACATACATATAATAAAAATGAAATGTCTGTATGTAATATCAAAATAAAAAAATAACTGATTGGGTATGAAAGTATACACGCTACTGATAGCAAAAATGCAATTTTTAAAATTTTTGTCGGTCCGTCTGTCTGTCTGTTTGTTCCGGGTAATCTCCGACACGGCTGGACCGATTTTGACAGCAATTTCACTGGCATATAGCTGAAATTACAGCGGGTTACTTAGGCTACTTTAAATTAAACTAACTATTAACCGCGGCTTCGTCCGCAATGATAACTTCAAAACGGTTAGTCCGATTTTCACAGAATTTTTACTTTCAGGTAGAAGACATCAAGCAAGTAATTTAGTCTTTTTTAATTTAGACTAGCTGTTAACTGTGGTTTCGCCCGCAGTGCTATCTCTGAAACTGTAAGACCGATTTTTACGGGACTTTCACTGGCAGATAGTGGGCATTATAAAAAGTAATTTAGTCTATTTTAATTTACACTAGCTGTTAACCGTAGCTTCGTCCGTAGTTCTATCTCCAAAACGGTTTGACCAATTTTCACGGGACTTTCACTGGCAGATAACTGTCCTTATAGGAAGTAATTTAGGTTATTCTATTTTAGACTAGCTGCTACCCGCGACTTCGTTCGCATGAAATTTAGCAAAAATATGTTGTTCACTCTAAACATGTGCATTGTACTGGACTCTAAGAATAAATATAATTGCAATTCATATATCTGTATCTATGTATGTAATTTGGATTATATTGTCTTTTCGGCCATTTTGGCGACCGTATTGTTTTATTGACTGCGCTTTCGACTACATAACTCAGGATCCATAGTAACATAAGAATATTGTATCGAGTTCAATCAGCACTATTTAAATTGTCAAATATTAAAAACTGCTTAGACAGATAGACAGTTTTATATCTTAATTTATATTTATGCAAGATTTCAAGACGTCAGCTCATTCATTGTAAACAATTCAACATTATAAGCGTTACTAGTAATTTTGAAGATAGAAGGGGTCTTTCTAAAAAGATTTTATACCATAAACTTATTACTTATTGACAATATGGGTATAGTATATCATCATAATAAACAATAAGTATAAACATCATCAGCCCAGGGTGCCGCAGCTCTTTTAAAGAATATGAGTGCACCTACAAATTCAAAATTTAAATTCTCATTTATTAGTGCAGATGAAATAATAAGGACATTCAAACAATTAAATTTAAAACACACCGAAGACATATGGGGAATGTTGGTAATAGTAATACAGTCCTTAATTGTCACTATTTCATCACATTTGGCTAATATATTTAATCAGTGTATATCAAAAGGAACTTTCCCTAATCTAATGAAAGTAAGCAAAGTGGTTCCTTTGTTTAAATCAGGCTGCAGAAGTAGTCTTGGAAATTATAGACCTATTTCTGTACTTCTGTCGATAAGTAAAATTTTTGAAAAGATTATGCTTAAACAATTGGTAGAATATTTTACTGTGCAAAAGTTTCTGGATGGTCGACAGTTTGGTTTCACAAAATCGAAATCTACTACTGACGCTGGTGCAACGCTCATAAATCATATATTGGGAGCCTGGGAGGATTCGCAGGATGCAATTGGTGTGTTCTGCGATTTGTCTAAGGCATTCGATTGCGTTGACCATAGTACGCTTATTCTTAAATTAAAACACTATGGTATTTGTGGATCTTCTCTCGACCTTCTAGTCTCTTATTTAAAAGATCGCTGTCAGAAAGTTAACATACATGGGGTAACCTCTGCGGGATCGTTTGCCCGAATTGGTGTCCCGCAGGGCTCCGTTTTAGGGCCGTTTTTGTTCTTAATATATATAAATGATCTACCGCTAGTGGTTAATAACTCCGCTGACATGGTACATTTTGCAGACGATACTTCTCTAATATTTAAAGTGAAAAGGATAGATTCAGAGGTTGGGCATCTGAATAATACTTTAAATGAAATTTGTCATTGGTTTGCGTTAAATAACCTGTTGCTAAATGCAGATAAAACGAAATGTATAAGATTTACTTTACCCAATGTTAGACAGGTTGATAGTAGAATCAAGATCGAAGGGAATTTAGTAGGGTTAGTTGACAATGCTGTATTCTTGGGAATTACACTAGATTCCAAATTACAATGGGGCCTTCACATTAAAAAACTGGCGAGCAGATTAAGTTCCGCTGCATTCGCAATACGTAAGATTCGCCAGCTTACAGATATTGCCACTGCTAGGTTAGTCTACTTCGCTTACTTCCATAGCTTAATGTCTTATGGCATTATGCTATGGGGTACGGCTGCTGAGGTAGACACGATATTTTTATTACAAAAACGGGCAGTTCGGGCAGTATATAATATGGGACCTCGCGAATCATTAAAAACGAAATTCCAGGGATTCGGTATCTTAACTCTGCCCTCCCAATACATTCTTGATAATCTAATATATGTCCGTAAAAACTTTGAAAATCTGAATTTAGTAAAAAACCGTCATAATTTAAATACTAGAAACTGTGATAAACTGGTGGTCCCATGTTTCAGAGTTAGCAAAACCGGTAATAGTTTTTTAGGTAATAGTGTTAGGTTCTACAATAAAGTCCCAAAGCATGTTACCGATTTTCCGGACTGTAAACGGGTCAAACGCCATGTCAAACGGGTTTTAGTTTCAAAAGGATATTATAGAGTGGATCAGTATGTGAATGATAGTGATGTCTGGAATTGACTCCTCTCTGTGCATCCACTAAAAGCATTGTATGATGTATCGGAAATATATGTTAAAAAATGTACCCGATCGAGTTTCTTGCCGGTTCTTCTCGATGACTGGGTTGTTTTCCGAACCGGTGGTAGTATTTGACGTTCATAAGTGCCTTATTAGGGCCTACACTGAATATAGTGTTTTTGATTTTGATTTTTGATAATAACATCTTTGATTCATTGTTTCATTAGTTCCTTATTTATTAGTTGTTTCTATAATTGTACATGGTCTCACAATTTTTTATTTCTTTAATACAATTAAAAAAAACGCATGCGGAGCTGCGGGCGCAGCTAGTCTAATATATAATGTAACAATTGCGATAACCAACGACGACTGTTCGTCATTTGTATTGTAACTGTCGCGTCGCGGTCGGTCTCACTAACGTGTTCTTCCTTTCACACGAACTGGTTACACACGTTACACACACATCCACACGTTGCGGTTACAATATTATCATTGTCAATAATAATCCCAGAAAAGAGATAATCAACCTGAGCGTAATGATGTATTTAAGACAAAATGAATGGATGAGAAAAGTATTTTACTTTATCAGATACAGATTTCACGAAATTGCGAAATAACTCAAGATATTAGTATTTCATTGAAAGTTTAAAGTTTAAAGAGTTTTGCGAGCACTCAGCACTGTCGCTCATATGCAATTTAATTATCATTTAAAATTATTTGTAATAGCATTGTTAATTTGCTTCTATTCTTTGTGTATCGACATTAATGTGTCTACATTGTGGTATACATACTTGTACGTGGTACTGAATGCTGAATTACAATTAAACTTTCTTATATTTTCTCTCCGCTCGGTTCGGTTCGTCGTCGCTACTGATATTTGTCTCATCATCAGATAAGATTCCACGCTCTATATGGGAGTATATAATAGAGTTTATGTGCTATTTGTAAAGGCAGGCCGCTCCACATAAAGGGGATGGGAAGGCAAGCGCTCAATAAAGAGAAACGTGAGGCGCATGCGTAAACCGCGACAGCTAACAGAATAATTCGAGGGCTGACTTAACTAATAAGCCAATATATACACAAATCATAATCGCTGTACATTTTATTCTCTTTAAAATAAGTCGATAAATTATTTGAAGGCATGTCAAGCTCGAGAAATTAGTTTAAATACCTGTAAAAGGATTGTACATCGAGTAATATTTCATCATAATACGCCTTGATGTAGAGCTGTGATGCGAGCGAAGGTGGTAAAATATCCAACTTCAATCCTACAGGTCTACAGACCATACGGAGGTCAACATTTTATTTCATACGTAAGGTATTTTCTAAGGTTTTAAGATGCGTTCGAAAACGCACACACTCAAGTATTTGAAATTAAGAATGGAATGTAGACAATTGACAACAATATGCATATAAGGGTTTAGTAAAGTTCACAATTTCAAAATGAATACCTTCTAAAACATTGTTTTACTATAATACAATTTCCTCAAGATTCAAACTCATTATATGTAAATAATGCTCGCTTAAATGTAGGTTTGACCTATACGTCGGGAATTCAGGACTTCAGAACTGTAATGGTGTCCTATTTCCTTTTCTGTACCGTACTTGTAAAACCAAGCAAGATACCAGTGAGCCACAAGCGCTGCAATATATTATAAAACTAGCTGTCCCCCGCGGCTCCGCACGCGTTTTTTTAAATGTATTAAATAACTATAGTGTCTTAGTTACAAATGTTTTTGAAAAAGCATTTCTGTAATGTACACACCTACTTACAATTTTACATTACGCCATCTACTGTAACATGTAACATGTACATTAGATATGTGAATACGAATAATATATCGAATGGGATGGGATTTATCATCAGCAACATACCTGGAACTTTAACCTACTATGTACCACCCTCAGTGCTCATTAACACTATATAAGAAAGTAATGAAAATTTTAAACTATACATTATCGAACAATACGTGTTAAATTGTTTATTATATAGACATAACATGTCCATATTGTCGATATAATTCTATTATTCTTATACGTTGCTATAATCACTGAGTTATGTAGATGCAAACGCGGTAAATAAAACAAAATGGCCGCCAAATTGACCAAAATGATAGTATAATTCAAATTACATACATTTATTCTTGGAGTCCAGTACAGCGCACGTCTCACGCGCTTGTTTACAGTAAACAAACTATTTTTATTAAATTCACACGAACGAATGCACAGGTAACAGTTCATCACTTCATAGTGTAAAACAAAGTCCTCTGGTCTGTCTGTTTGTCTGTTCGCGATGAAGTCAAAAACTACAGAACGGATTTTCATACCGTTTTCACCAATAGATAGAACGGTTCATGGGGAAGGTTTAGGTATAATTTGTCAAGGTTTTCTTTTTATTATCAGGGCGGGACAACGTCTGCCGAGCCCGCTAGCTTAAAATAAAATAGCTCATTAGCTAGTTATCTGCCAGTGAAAATCCCGTGAAAATCAGTTCAAGCGTTTCGGATATTCTACTGCGGCCGAAGGCGAATAAAAAACAAAAATTTCTTTTTATAAGGTCTGCTATCTACCAGTGAATAATCCCGTGATAATCAGTCTAACCATTTTAGAAATAGCAATGCGGACGAAGCCGCGGTCACATAAAATAGAATATGTCAACCGCTATAATTTCGGCTATCTGCCAGTAAAATTCCCGTTAAAATAAGTCCAGCCGTTTTGGAGATTATCCGGAACTAACAAACAAACAAACAGGCAAAATATAATAATATAAAAATATAGGCCGAATATCAAAACCTTTTTTTTTTGTTATTGTAGTTATATACATTCACCAAAAAGTTATTATTTATTTTTAAATACACACACTTTATTTTTATAATACGTAATAGAATGCAAATAAAAAATTGGAAACAAAACTAACATAGAATAAACTTTTTGAATAGGAACACAAAATAATCTTTGAAAACGTTTGCGATAGAAACTTACCACGTTACCATGGCAACGTATATAATACTAGCCGACCCGTGCCCACTTCGTTGGGCGGTAATAGGCATTATCAAGCTACAACTTTTCTCTAGAACTCAATCATATATATCTCATAATTAAGGCAGCGTTCGTAAGAAACGTTTTCGTTCGACCATTTTTCTCCGACTCCCCAGATATTACCCCCTAGAACCTCACAAACTTTACCTATTTATAATATTAGTACAGATTATAGTAATATAATTAGTTAATAGCTTCTGCCCGCGACTTCGCACGCGTGGAATAGTTATTTTGGGCTAAGACGCAGCGGAAGCAATCAAAAGGAAAAATACACCGATTTTAAAACATTTTTCATTGTTGCTCCGCTCCTATAGGTCTTAGCGTAATGATATGTAGCGTATGACACTCATAAATAACGTGGCTTTATATTGGTAAAAGAATTTTCAAAATCGGTTTAGTAGTTCCTGAGATTACCCCCTACAACGTCACAAACTCACAAACTTCACCTCTTTATAATATTAGTATATAGATTATAGCTTCGTCTGCGTAGTAATAGTTACTACTCTGGGCTAATGCTGACACACAGCAGAAGCTCTCAAAAAAAAAAACGTCTCGATTTTGAAACATTTTTCTTCTGTGCTCTGCTCCTATTGGCTTTAGCGTGATGATATATAGCCTATAACCATTCTCGATGAATGAGCTATATAACACTGAAAGAATTATTCAAATCGGACCAGTAGTTCCTGAGATTACCCCTTACAACGCCACAACGTCACAAACTCACAAACTCACAACGTCACAAACTTTACCTCTTTATAATATTAGTATAGACTAACGCTAACACGAAGCAATCAAAACGAAAAAAGTGCCCGATTTTGAAACCACAGTTTATTTTTATAATACGTAATAGAAAACAAATAAAAAATTGGAAATAAAAGTAGAATAAACTTTTTGCATAGGAAAACAAAATAAACTTTGGAAATGTTTGCGATAGAAACTTACCACGTTACCATGGCAACGTATATAATACTAACGTTAACGACATCTCTCAAAAGGAAAAAAAATGCCCGATTTTGAAACATTCTTCATTGGAGCTCCGCTCCTATTGGTCTTAACGTGATGATATATAGCCTAAAGCCTTCCTCGATAAATGAGCTATCTAAAACCGAAGGATTTTCTCAAATCGGACTGGTAGTTCTTGAGATCATAGCGTTCAACCAAACAAACAAACTCTTCAGCTTTATATATTAGTATAGATATTAGATAATTTGCTTTAACCAAACATTATAATCGTGAATTAATATGATTTTAAATTCGTTAAAAAATCCTTTTTCTTCATATTTCATAGTGGAAAATATTTTTACGTTATTCAGCAACATGTAGGTATTAGCTAATACAAAGCGACAAGTGACAATGTATGAATCACTGGCGACGTAGTAATACCAATACTGATGAAAACGATATGAACAGTGAATTTGTTAATAGTATTTGAACACATATTTAAACTGATATTCAATATAAAGGCATCGCACTGGGGGGTCGAACCGAACCACATAGTAATAAGATGTTACTGTAACACCCCACGTTTATCTAAAATCAATTCGTACAATAGATGCCAACGCTTACCTTTACGGGGCCTTACTCCGACATGAGCCTTATCGCTTTGATATAAAGAACGGTTTATCCTAGCCGAATTAAACAAATAGATACTTGAATTGTTTTTTTTATTTTTATAAGTGAACAATAGAGCCCTTTATTGGCCATTTTGTGCATCAGCAAATGTCACAAAACGTTTAGTCATCGCCTTATCGGCTGAATAAACACATAACAAATTAAACGTTTCAATCTCTAATGTTCTCGGTATAGAAATATTCTTATTTAAATAGCGATATCCAAAGTACTAAGGTAAAATGACAAGATAACTAGCTGTACCCGCAGCTCCGCACGCGTTTTTTAAATTGTATTAAAGAAATATAAAATTGTGAGACCATATACAATTATAGAAATGCTCTTTAAAACAATTGTAAGTACGACACGCACGCCACTTACAGTAACATGTAACGTATACATTAGATATTTAAATACTAACAGCGTGTCAAATGAGGTTTATCATCAGCAACATATTTGGAACCTTGACCCACCATATAACTACCTCAGTGCTCTCTTACACTGCATAAGGAACTAATGAAACAATGACTTAAAGATGTTATTATAATGATATAATATGCCCATATTGTCAATAAGTAATACGTTTATGATCTAATTTCTTATTAGAAAGACAGCTTCTATCTTCAATATCACTATTAATGATGATAATATTGAATTGTATACAATGAATGAGCTGACGTCTTGAAATCTTGCATAAATATAAATCAAGATATAAAACTTTATATCTGTCTAAGCAGTTTCTAATATTTGACAATTGAATGACAATGAATAGTGCTCATTGAACTCGATATATATTATTATTATTATTATTAATTATTCTTATATTAGTCTTATATTCTTATAAATTACTATGGTTACTAAGTTATGTAGATGAAAGCCCTGTTATTAAAACAAAATTGCCGCCAAAATGACTAAAAAGACAATATAATTCAAATCTTCTTCTCTTCTATTTTATACATATAATAAAAATGAAGTGTCTGTATGTAATATCAAAATAACACTTTTTTATTGATTGGGTGTGAAAGTATACAGGCAACTGATAACAAAGTTGCGATTTTTAAAATTTTTGTCGGTCTCTGTCTGTCTGTTTGTTCCGGATCATCTCCGAAACGGCTGGACCGGTTTTGACGGGAATTTCACTGGCAGATAGCTGACCTTATAAAAAGTAATTTAGGTAATTTTAATTTATATTAGCTGTTAACCGTGGCTTCGCCTGCAACGTTATCTCCATAATGGTTGGACTGATCTTCACAAAACTTTCACTGGCAGATAGCTGACCTTATAGGAAGTAATTTAAGTTATTATATTTTAGACTAGCTATTACTCGTGACTTCGTCCACGTGAAATTAAGCAAAAATATATTGTTAACTGTAAACATGTGCCTCAGATGTGCGTTGTACTGGACTCCAAGAATAAATATAATTGAAATTCATATATCTGTATCTATGTATGTAATTTGAATTATATTGTCTTTTCGGTTATTTTGCTTTATTTACCGCGCTTTCGTCTACATAACCCAGCAACCATAGTAACATATAAGAATATTGTATCCAAGTCAGTGAGCACTATTTAAATTGTCGAATATTAAAAACTGCTTAGACAGATATAAAGTTTTATATCTATATAAGTACGACACTTACAATTGTTTTTAAAGAGCATATCTATAATTGTACATGGTCTCACAATTTTATATTTCTTTAATACAATTTAAAAAAAACGCGTGCGGAGCTGCGGGTACAAATATAAATACATACATATGAATTTCAATTATATTTATTCTTGGAGTCCAGTACAACAGTTAGTCTAATTTAGAGTAGCCTAAGTAACCAGCTGTAATTTTAGGTATCTGCCAGTGAAATTCAGGTTAAAATCGGTCCATCCGTTTTGAAGATTACCCGGAACAAACAGACAGACAGACGGATTTTTGTTTAAATCTATTCTATTCAATGTTGCTTTAGAAGTTTAAATTAAAAGTTATAATCTTATGATAAAATACACTAAGATATGTAACTTTTGTTATTTGCTACTCATGAATATTACTAGCTGCAATCATTGATGTTATATGATATATACTAATTAACTTAATATTATATTGTAATAATTAAATACCGTAAAGTAAACGTTGAAATCTATCAATAGGTAACTCGGTTACTCATTCAATGATAAAAGAACTCATGTCTAAACGGGATTGGAATCTTCTCTCGTGATTTACACAAAGAGCAGAGTCATTAGAACAAATAATGGTAAATGCGCATTATGAGATCCGCCGCAATAACATAGCTTCGTAAATTCGTAAGTTTTCACAATAGGAATTAGAAGTGCGAGTCTTTGTTGCAAATTGGGTCGTTCTTCGGTTATTTAATCGCCGTAATACCATTCACGGTAAATCTACTAAGAAAAACATGACGACTTGTCAAAACTGACCAAATTGGGTGGCGGACAAGTGATGAGCTTTGTTACAGCTTTATTCAAATAGGTGTGGCCTCCTCGACAGATATTATACCTGGTGACGTGAGAAAACGTAAGAAACCAGGGGATGACAGTGTTTGCGTGTTCGATTGTTGTGTTCGATAATCGTACAATTCAAAAAGTGAGCACGATCCTCCATTCATAACTTTCATATTTACAATTTTATAATATCTAGATATATACTCGTATTATCTTTGGAGAAATTGGTTTTCATACGTAGAGACCTGTATAACTTTTTATAATTATATATGCGGCTCCATAGCTGTAATTAGGGTTTTTGCTGGGAAGGAGAGGGGTAAGTTTACAGCTTGGGATCCCCTTGATCACAGACTTAAGGGGTTGTGTAATGTAATGGGCCATATTATCAGATTCAATTATCCTCAATAGGAATCCCGTAAATACATAAATGTTACAATATGATCAGATGTCTCGGTGGGTTTAAAGAATTCATAGTTGTCAAACGACTACCGGTTTCGCTAATAGGCGTAGAGGAACAACGGACTGATATATTGTCTATCAACGATGTGGCGATAAGCTGATTAGGAAATTAGCTACCCAAACACCACGGGACCATTTGCTACATAACACACTTAATTAATGGCTTCATCAGATAACAAGAATTCCAGTTGCAGTTTTTGATATAAATAACAAATTTCTTAAAAAAATAATTTACATCCGCATCAATAGCTCCACCTAAGGCCAAACTTGACGTATGCATAACAATGTTACCCTAAACATGATCAGAAAGAGTTGAGGACAACGACAAAACGCTTAAATGCTAAACTTGGGAGCCAACAGCCTGCCTAGCCTAGCATAACTCCGAGTTTTAACTGTTGGGACTCCTCAGCATTATATGTAGAGAAAAGCTTAATTTGTTAGAGTGGAATCCTGCCGATTAGTTCTGCTCCGGAAGGACATGCATCCAAGAAAATCGCAGAGTCATTGCAAGCTGCCAAATTGGTCACATAATGAACATGAGATTGAATCTCTCTGCAAACCAGTTTGTTTCTGTATAGAGTGCTTCACCACAGACGTGATAGTAGTTTGGTCGAATAGGCCATTTCTCAGGCTGATATGGTGTTACCATTATCGCTCGATATCGTATCGAGTTTCGTCGACGTTTTGTTGTTGCATAGAGCTACAGACCTTGCCGTCGAGACAAAGCGTGCAGTAATCCACAACGCGTGCAGGCACGATTTGGTGTTGCGTTCTAGACTTCTCCATGATGTTAGTGTGGTCGGTTACGCGGAAGCACAAGTTATACCGAAATGTTACGATTTTGATCATCGCTGAGGGTGGCACGCGTTATCGATCTCAATTACACCCTCTATTGCACGGATGTTAATGCCGCGGCGGTGTAGCTGATGCCCAATCTCTTTGAGGGCTGAGAACCTAACGTTTCGCAATATCGGTGCTCCACCCATCACCATCACCACCATCATGCCGTTCTTCAGATTCGCCCGCGGGAATTGTATGATGAAAAATATATATAGATCAAAACACAGCCGTGAATAAGACATTACATTTTTTTTATCAAAGATTCTGCATAAATCGGTATGCGGTTTATTAAAGTAACAAAAAATAACAATAATGTGACACCGGCTCGGCTCATATTCATAACCGTCAGGGCTAAGGGTCGATACAAGGAGATGCGCGGCGGCGTGGCGCTCTCCGCCTCCTCGCACGTGCCGCTGTTTGTGTAATGTCGTCATAGCTCATTACCGATTTATACCGAGAAATGTTTCTACTTGCCGGACATATTCGCTACGTGACGAGCGGACCATGCCATATGGGACGTTACTAGATAATATTACTAAATAAACATTTATACGGCCTTAGTTATGTCCTGTCGTCTATTGTTATACATAAAATGCCATAAATAACATAATCAATAGTGAGTAATAAACTGTCATGTTAAATAAAACAGTGTTTAATTAATTCCTTCTGAGAATGTAGAAATAAAGAACGTTGTCCGCTCTGCTCGACGCTATACCCGCGCCACAGTGTGTGGAGGCGGTGCGGCGCTCGCTGCTGCGCGTCGCTCGCGTTCGCGTTACGTAAACAAACGGTACTAAGTTTAACCGCAACTCAGCCCCTCCACTTCAGCTTTTTAGTGACGTATTTCATTTTATATAAGTACTGTTCACAAAAAATAGAAATATAATGTATCATCACAATAACATCATCAGAAAAACAATATTTTTACCACAGGGATTACGAATTGACTCACGAAAAAACACAGTCCGTGTTATTACAAAAAAGTTAAATACGTATTAAATACTTGGTTTAAAAAAGTTTTTCTAATAAATGCACCGCGCTCGCCCGAGGAAAGTTCGCGTTATCCTTTTTCACAAGTCTAACCTAACGTAGCCAAAGCGAGACAAAAAAGCAAGATGGCGAACATTCAGCGAACGCGGTGCATTTAATATGAGACCTTTTTTAAAGCCAGAGTTCAATACGTATTTAACTTTTTTGTAATAACACCGAGTACGTTTAATAGTAAATAGAGAAAATTTCACAAAACAGTCGCGACATGTCTCTTGAACATTCCGTCGCGTCGCGTCGGTGCCGAACACATAAGTGCTAGTTACCATAGCAGTGGTGAGAGCCTCTCAGGCATACCTTTGTTGTTAATCCTGAAACAAGTCACTTTGAACACCTTCTGATGATTCAGAGTGCTCTTAGAGGTGTTCCAGTTATTTCGAACCAATAAACACTAACGCATTATGCTATATCATATAGTACCTCACGATTAAGATATTTTTACTCGTTTATCGTTTATTGATGCGTTGTTGCAAAATTTACTTTAATAAATAAATATTAATATTTCAATATAAAAATGACAATGTGATTTGTAAAAATGCTATTATTTTAGTGTAAATCTTCAAGTCGCAGGTCGATCACCTTACTATATACCTATCTATGTCGGACGCCTTAAGCTATGAAATAAATATTGTTTATCGAAAAAGATCTTCAAAGGTAAACAAATAAACACGAGTCGAACTCCGAGACTCGCTGACACGACTCTGTTTATATTGTATTTTATCAACACTGAGAGTGTACACTGAGAGCGGGACTCGACCGGCGCGGGATCGGGACACGGGACGCTACGTTCGCTCCTGGAGTACATAGCTTCCAACTAACATACTAGCGTCACTTGTCTTGATCTCGCAGACACAAAGCTAGATGATAAAACTGATAAAAATGAATAATCATAGAAACAGAATGCAGTGGCAAACGTAGGTGCAGATATTCTAGTCCGTTTCAACAATAATAAGAGACAAATTTGCGCATTTACCGCTAAAAAATCTCCATTCACAGTGGCCCCACAATTCCAGGATACACCACTTACCATCGCAGAAAGTATTAAGATCCTTGGTGTCAAAATCTCTAGCGACGTTCAGTTTCGTAGTCATCTGGAAGACAAGGTTAGGCTGGCATCCAGAAAGCTCGGTATTCTGAATAAGGCTAAAGGGTACTTCACCCCTGGACAAAGACTGCTGTTGTACAAAACCCAAGTTCGACCATATGGAGTACTGTTGCCATCTCTGGGCGGGAGCACCTGAATACCAACTTGGACTATTTGACTTAGCTCAAACACGAGCTGTGAGAATTGTTGGCGATCCCAAGCCCACGCACGGTTCGAACCATTAAGTCTAAGGAGAGACGTCACCTCCCCATGTGTGTTCTACCGTTTTTATAATAGATTGTGTCACGAAGAATTGTTCAACATTATCCCTGCAGCTGCTTTCCACCATCGTACCGCTCGTCATCGGCAGGGAATTCATCCTCACACATTGGAATCGAAATGGTCTCGGACGGTCCGGTTCCAGAGGGGTTTCTTCCCACAAACGCTCCTGCTCAGGTTTTTCCTTGGGACTATAGTATGGAGTTCTTCAAGGGGAAAATAAATAGGTTATAGAAGGATCGGCAACGCGCATGTAACAGCTCTGATGTTTCAAGCGTTCATAGGCTGCGGTGACCGCTTAACATCAGGCGGTCCGCATGCTTGTTTGCTACCATCATAGCATAAAAAAATAAAAAAAGGAAAACTTTACATTATTATAGGGGTTTAACGTTCAACATAATATAATTGTTCGTTCATGTTATATTCTAATCTTTTCTATTATTATAATAATATAAAATTGATAATTTGCGGGAATTGGGGGTGTTTGAACTAACTAACTGACTTTAAGAACTCGTTCCCTCTCAATTTACTTATAATTTCCATAAAATTAGTAAGTATAAAGTTTATAATTATTTGTCACTAAATTACGTTCATACAAACATTATATCATAGATTGTAATAGAAATTTAATGTAATACAAATAAGTCATTTATAATATTACAGAAAGAAAAAACATTTATTTTTTATTATTTAATTGTCTTTAAAATAAATTTAGAATCACTTATTACTTTTTAATGCAATATATTATTGCAAATACACGATTACTGCAGCACTAATAATCTCTATAGTTATAAGTTACTAAGGAATTTCTGTATAAGTAATACATATATGGTAGTTTTAGTCGACCGATACTCTCGATAATAAACTTGCAGTCGTTAATATCACGTCAAAACCGATAGTGTGCGGCGAGAACGGCCTCGTAAGCGGTTCAGCATTTGGATTGCTTTATTCAAGAACAACGAAACCACCAAATACTATTTCATATACATACGTACTCCTATTCACATTAACGTATTCGTACAAACTTTGAAAGAAGTTTATATCGGAATCGCGCGGCGGCGAGTCCATTTGAAAGAAGTTTATATCGGAATCGCGCGGCGGCTAGTCCATTTGCTTTATATCATTTGAAACTTTTATTTTTCTGCCAATCAGCTAATTTATATATTTATTAAGAATACTGCACCGATGTTCACATAATAAAAGATTTTTTGTTATTTTAATTATATACATCTAACGGATACACTAGGTAAACGTTGTTCTGCAACAAACCTTATATGACCCTGGTTTTGGCAAAGAAGAATTACGAACACGCGCATAATGGAATTGTAATGACTTGTTTCATGAGTTATTGCTGCATAAAAAATGGAGTTCCAATCCGATTATGGGCGCGAACGGACGTCTTCTATTGACGACCGTTGCGGTATTAGGAGCGATCGATATCGACCATGCAATATTTACAAGTCATGTAATACTTCTTGATTACTAAATTTATATATTATGTGAGTTCCACTTAGACATTTTTTTCTTAAACCAAATTTTATAAAGCGCTTTCAAGCTGCAGTTTGTAGTGCCACTATAAACCGCACTCTTTGGCGCTACCCTTTTTCGAAAGCGATCGTTAATCAAAATCCACGGTTACTTGTAGCTCATAAATACCTGCCGGTAAAAACAAAGCGAGTGGAGCATGTCCCAAGTACTCGCCTTTGGTCCGAGCAAGCGGTCCACTTGAACAGGTCTGAATCAAATTAAAAAAAACGTTATAGCGATTAACGAAAATTAAAATAAAACTATTTTTATTAAATATCGCAACAACACACGTACTGATAGAACTATAATAGTTACATTGCATTGTAGAAGATGAATCTCAATTCATCATCATAATTCAATCATTCATTTATCTAGGTTTATGTTTTAGGATAAAAATCTTGTCCCCTTGTTTAGCAAACATTTTTTATGCAATAAAATAATAGTAATCATCAGTACATAGTATAAAACAAAGTCGCTTTCTCTGTCCCTATATCCCTATGTATGCTTAAATCTTTAAAACTACGCAACGGATTTTGATGCGAGTTTTTTTAATAGATAGAGTGATTGAAGAGGAACGTTTATATATATATAATAACATCCATTAAATAGTGGAGAAATACTGTTATTTTTGAGGTTTCTAATGTGATGTTGTAAATAATTACATTTTTTCCGCTTATATTGCAAGAAACGCAGGCGGGCCACGGGCAGTAATGAATAAATCAAAACTACTGGATCGATTTTAATCATTTTTTCAGTGAATGACATAGGCTATATATTTTATACCCGTGCGAAGCCGGAGCGGGCCGCTAGTTACATAGTATAAAACAAAGTCCCCTACCGCGTCTGTCTGTATGTCTGTTCGCCATAAACTCAAAAACTACCGAACGGATTGTTATGCGGTTTCACCGGTGGATAGAGTGATTGATGAGGAACGTTTTAGTATATAATTTGTCAAAGATTTTTTCATAATCAAGGCGGGGCAACGTCTACCGGGCTCGCTAGTAACATATAAGAGACAGTTTCGTTTACATATATTTTTCATATGTGGTTGATAATTACGCATGGAAATGTCATGTAGCCCGTAGCTCAGTTACAACGTACTGGACATTATATGGCCCGACGTAGTCAACGATTCGGAATCCACCGAATATTTTTTTTGCTATTTTTTTTAAAGTAGCTTACGGAAATATAGCTTAAATGTTTAGCTAATCTGTCTGCTATATATAGCACAAAGAAAAATTACCAAAATCCGTCAAGAATTTCATTAACTACAAATTTTTGACTTTCGTCCGTTATCCCAGAGAATCCTTTGCATTTTATGAGACAAAAAGTATCCTAGATGTAACCTTGTAATATTAGTTGTCATTGTTCCTAATTTCGTCAAAATTGGTTCAGTACTTTCAGAGTGATACGTGTTCAAAGGGACAGACAAACAGGCAGATCCTGGAGAATCCCTTACGTTTTATGAGACAAAAAGTATCCTGGATGTAATCTTGTAATATTAGTTATCACTGTGCCAAGTTTCGTCAAAATCGGTTCAGTACTTTCAGAGTGATGCGTGTTCACAGGGATAGACAGACAGACAGAAAGACAGACAGACAAAAATTTTAAAAGGGTTATTTTTGGTTTTTATATCTATAACAAAGTCTACCCCGATCAACATTTTCAAAAAATATTGAATGTTCAGATTTGGCTTTGTTACAGCTTTATTATGGTATATATTATGATATCGAGATTTCACCGTAAACAATGAAAACAACGATAAACATAGACATATGACTTGGGACTGACGCCATCTTGAATACATGTGTCTATAACAGGTACTGCCACAATCATCGCTGTCTTTATCATACAGCCAGTGTTGCGCTAAACTACAGTTATAGCTAAGTTATTCTATACGTATTATTTTTAATTTACTCTCTTTTATGTTTAAATAAAATAATATTAAAATTACAGCTATCTTAACATGGTTTAAACATACTTTTCTTATTTACAAAAAATAGCATCGGGCACATTATTGTTAATAGCAAAAATGTCTGGCAATGATAATTTCATGTTTTAGTAGCGTCTCAAAGTTAGTGAAAAACGAAACATTCTAAAATTATATAAAAATCAATATTTTTGCATGCAAAGGTGCGATAAACACTAATAAAAGCAACGTTTACCAACATCCAGGTATCCCGCACGCTGTTCGGAAGAACATAAAGATATATAAAAAAACTGGCTTATTAAAATTTGTTGTCGAAACTGTTAGACGAATAGTTTCAGGCAAGTGATAGTTGACGCGTCGTGCTCATATATTTTAGTATTTATATTTTTCTTCAATACAATGGAGTATGAAAAGGTTTTAATACAAGTTGAAAATAGTTATGATATCATTCAGTGTTTTATAATTATCATTATTTATTTTATGAATATATTTTATCGTTTAATTTACATTTTAACTCTGTTAACTTGATATTTTATAATGTAAACTATACTGACTGTATAGTAAACGTCTACAAAAAAGGGAAAGGAACTTTGTTCCAACTGGGGGTCCATAGACCTCTAAAGCTTTTTTTTACATTACCACCAATATATGTAAGTTAGTTTTTATTTTCATTGAACCCAGTAGATGATGCTACGAACGAGTTGGAGGCTTATTTAAAAAAAAAAATCTCACATACCATCTGGGTATATGTTTCAGTAAGTCCCTTGATAGTTTGGATTCACAATTGGAAACGGTAGGTGTGGCTGCAATCGGGTTATAGGTTTATTAAAATTTTTCGCGTTTAAAAATACAAGTGAAACCAGTGATAACCAATTTGGTACAGACGAAGTTGCACGGGTCAGCTAGTTATTAATATTTGTCTTATTAAAAGGTTTATGCCGCTATTTTTATTGTGAGTGCGCGTATTGTCTCAATTTTAATTGAACGGTAGAAATATTAATATTTGTAGTAATCATATTTATGAGACAAGTAGAAAGAATCAGCAAGAATTGGAAATCACTCCAAGTACAGAATAAATATGTTTTACATCACAAAACTTTGTATTCTCGCGTTTTAAATATTGAGTGGTTTTGGCATAATCCGGTCCATTTTGGGGCCGCCCACGTGCTCACCATATTGCACGCCGACCGTAGTTAACAGCAGACGTATTGAAAGGTAAAACCAAATACTGCCGGTCATTTGTTTACTGAACCCAATCGCAGTATAAAGGGTGGTAATATTTTACGAGTTATAGCCGTAATCATAACATCCATAGCACGCAAGGAACAATGAAACATATCAACGATTTGATTTGTTTATTTGCGCTCATACACTGAGTATCAACTAGTGTTCTGAAGGTTCCTTATAGTAATGCATCGAGACACAACACTAAACGTTATTGGCGATATTACATTAAATCGAAATTATTTGATGTCGTGTAGTGAACGTGAATCTAAATGTTACCGCACAGGGAATACAATCCTACATGGTAACTTCAATCTCGCAGACCAGTTCTACACCGATCACTAATAATAACTCTATTTACTACTACATTAGTAAAGAATAGTATACAAAAAAAAACTGGAAATATTTTTATGATTTTATTCTAAACGGAACGCTTTCCGCGCAAATTATTATGTTTTCAATTATGACTTTCTACATCAAATGTGTATCAGATTGATGAACTTTGCAAATCTCAGACTATCCATACCATCGAGAATTAAAAATTGTAATTTTCTTTAGCTTTTGCAACACGCAAGACAGAAAAACCAAATAAGCCATTCAGATTTAGACTCTGTGTAAGAATCTAAAAGCAGTTCTACACATTAAATTCTGCATTCGAATTTAACTTGTAACGAACAACATTAACGAAATATTAAAGAACGCGAAACTTTGTAAAATGAAAAATGATATTTACGGTAGCAGGAAATAACTTAGGTACGCTAGAGTCTATAAGACTTAAACTCGAATTTGTCTTTTCTTTGCAAATTACGTTGACACTCTTAAAAACAAACTTAAAACCTGGCACGAAAAACACTCTAACCACGAATAAAGTAGAACTATGTTATTTACGAAAAGTTTGGACGTCACGTATCATGCACCGATACATATATATTTTATGGAAATTTTTAATCTGTCCAATAAATTCCGTGGATTCTTCATGAATAGTCCTTAGATAGTTACTTCGTAAAGCGAAATTATCGCAGGATCTCACAAAAGTGTCTTATCACTCTCAACATTGCCTGTGACGTTCCTGATCTTCAAGATTGAAATTTTTGAACTTAGCTAACTGATTCTGGACAGTTTGTATACACCGCTAACGTGGCTAAAATATTTCATATATTAGGAAAAATTACAAAAAATAAACTGACGTCGATGTGAAAAACCAACAAGGCGCTAAAAAGCGAAAAATAACTAAATTAAACAAATTAAATAATATTAGGTCTTTACCTATGAAATTGCCGTTTTGTATGAAAAAATTTAAACGAATTTTTTTCATGTATTTTTTATTTGTATTAATCGAAGTAATCACCCATGCAATCAATACATCTTTGCCAACGCAGTGGCAGTTTATTGATGCCCTTCTTAAAGAAATCAGCTGGACGGGAGGCAACAAATTCTTCAAAGGCATTTTGTACTGCCTCTCGGGTATTGAATTTGTTTCCCGCCAAGGAGTTATCCAAATTCTGGAAAAAGTAGTAGTCTGTAGGCGCAAGGTCTGGTGTGTAGGGTGGATGACGGAGAACTTCCAACCCCAGTTCTTGTAACTTGGAGACCGTCTGCTGTGCAGTATGAGGTCGCGCGTTGTCGTGCAGGAGCAGTGGAGACGAGCGATTGACCAATGCTGGTTGGAGATGTGCCAGCTTCTCCATCATTGTGTTCAATTCTTCACAGTACACATCTGCAGTAATGCTCACCCCGTTTGGTAAGAAGCTGTGATGAATCACACCGGCGCTAGACCACCAAACAGTGACCATCACTTTTCTAAGGGTAAGTTTTCGTTTAGGACATTGTTTAGGTGCTGAACCAGGATCCAACCAACTTGCTGAGCGCTTGCGGTTATCAAACAGAATCCATTTTTCATCGCAGGTAACCATGCGGTTCAAAATTCCTTCATTTGTGTGTCTGTTGAGCAGTGCAAGGCACGTCTCGACGCGTACTTCGGGCTGGCGATCATTGAGTTCGTGGGGCACCCATTTGTCAAGCTTTTAAACCTTGTCAATTTGACGCAAATGGACCAATATTGTTATGACGCTAACGTCGAAAGCCGCTGCTAATTTAGCCGTAGATTGTGTATCATCAGTTTCCACAATCGCCTTTAATTCGTCATTGTCGACCAAAGTCTTCGGACGACCGCGAGGTTCATTTTTCAGGTCGAAATTCCCAGAACGGAAGCGAGCAAACCAATAACAGGTGGTGCGTTGGTTAGTAGTGTTAGCTCCGTAAACGTCGTTGATGTTGCGTGCCGCTTGTGCCGCGTTGCTGCCACGACGGTACTCATATTCCATAATTACTCGAATTTTTAACGTATCCATGATGACAAAAAAGATTGAAATGTGATGAAAATGTAACACTAATCAATAAACAAATGACTACTTTTGGAAAAAGAATTTCATGTTTTTAAAATAAAATTAATTTGAAATTAGAATTCTTAGCCAAACAAAAATTATTTTGATTTGAAATGGCCAGTACTGCAGAACGGCAATTTCATAGGTAAAGACCTATTATTGATATTTGCGCTACCTAATAATATATTTGAAGTCAATGCCAATCTAAATTCATATCATGTACATACAAAGTTTGGGTCCACTCTCGTGTCCCACGATATATATCTGTAGATATAGTATACATATTTTATTACCTGCAACAATTTTGAAATGTAGGTCGACTTCAAATATATTATTAGGTAGCGCAAATATCAATATTTTTTATTTAATTTGGTTAATTTAATAATTTAGTTATTTTTCGGTTTTTAGTTTCTTATTGGTTCTTCATATCGAAGTCGGTTTTTTTGTAGAAAAATATATTTTTCTATTTTTAGTGTCCGTAAATATATTTGGTTTTTATTGGGTATAATAAAATTAATTGAAATCGGTTCCAATTTGACAAAAATACGCAGAGACGGAGTGAGTGAAAATCAAATATCTGATATTCAATTCTCATAACCATGATATTCAAATTTATATGGGACTACCTCTGAATATGAGCTATTCAAATAAAAAAAGAAACATTAAAATCGGTTCACAATTGACAAAAATATCGATTTACGTATATAAAAAAAACATACAACCGACCATAGTAAGCTTCTCCTTTACCGAAGTCGCTTAAAAATAAAGTGATTACTAGAACTTGTTCTTAATAGTTAGATATATAAGTACATATAACATCGCGGATCTTTATATATGTAATTTTAAGATATAAAATTTGATATTACTTTATTTTGATGTCATAAGGTTTTTGATGTCACCAATAAAAAAGCCCAAGAACTTTTTCCTTCTTACGACTTTATTACATTTCATCTACTTTTCTCTACTGTATATAAGTGTAATATACGTATATTATGCATGTAAACCTTCCGGAGGAAACTCCCTAAACGATAGCATAAACTGCATCAATACCTGTTTAGTAGTTTAGAAGAACTAATGCGATACAGACACGCGAAAAACGATTTTATTCTATACCTAAAACATATGTATAGTAGTTATATATTTTAGAGAAATCATTTTTTTTTAGATATGTTTTTATGCCGCTTGCCAAAACTTGGCATAAACCTTTCGGGCAGGCTCGATATTATTCATTGTGTAATCATTACAATTCACTGAATATTCTATCAGATCGTCTACTGCCTAAAAATTATTCCAGATTTTTTTTTAAAAGTTATCTAGCAGTTTCTGAGAGTCTACTCAAAATATGTTTAAATATTTTCGAGACTACTTCGAACAAACAAATAAATAAAAAAATGTTACATGATTATGTTTTGTTTTTATTCCCTAACAAATAACCATTCCCTTTGCTTCGAGATTATAGAGGGACCCTTCAATATTATTTATTTCTATATATGTGTTTGATAAATTACAGCCTCGACGCATTATTTAATGTGTTTTCTAATATTATAATAAGAAATCGAGTGTTAGATGCACTACTTACACACGTTTTTATTTATTACTAATTAGCCTTTGTATTGTTATTTGTATAGGATTATTGGCATAATGGACCGCTCACACTTCACGTAAATACAGTCAGGAGTTCAAAAACAAATTGTGTACACGCTCATTTATATTAATTGGTTAAAATATTAACATATAACAAAAACGGCTTTGTTTCTTCGTAGTAGAGACTCGTTTAGAAGATCGGTACAGGCACAATATACGCCCTTTCCGTCAACGTGTACTCATGTAGGGGCGACGTGTTTATAAAAGGGATATTTGTATGTGTGTGTGTGTGTGTATTTAATGTTAAAATAAGTCTACCAACTGAAATTAGGCGTGGAGTCTAAATCCAAATCGCAGCTGTTTGGTTTTTAGCCGTCGCGTCCGCATCGTCTTGTTCGATTCGATAATCCATCGATGCATTGAACGAATCATTGGTATTACTCATATGAGAGTATATCATATAATCCTAATAATAAATACGAATGTATATAACAAATCACGACTATAATAACATTACTTACTTATTATACTTATTATAATATCACTATCTCAAAAAATGCTATCCAAATAATAAAATAAAATGTTCTCTATAGGTATATACTTATAAAAAACAAAAACTGTACATTAAATATATTTAAAAAAATACTTTCGGGGTCCTTAGAGTCAGATACATTTCCATGGTTCTTAAAATTTTTGTCTGTCTATCGTGTTTTTTTTTTCGAACTGACTACAATGTTAGCCTGGCAAGGCCTTTACAGTTTTACCGGACTAACAAGGCGAGCGCTTAAGGCACTCGACCGATTTTATTCAGACAACTAGCTCAATGGTGCACGGCACGCCTCGGTTTGGGCTGTTGTCAATACCGCGAATCTAACCTAGCTAAACTTCTTCTTCGTATACATATATATCGGATGTGATTACGAACTACGCTACTGGAATCAGTTCCAATAGGGGAAAAAAATGTGTGTGTGCGATTCACACACGATAGAAGTTAAACTTCAGTAAATCGACAAAAAAATGAGATGAATATATATAACAAGGGTAGGATAATTACAAAGTTTATTTGTTTAAAAATGGAAGTATTTTGATTAATTTTAAAAGATATTTTATATTGTATTTAACATATGTTACAGTGTACAGTAGTATTAGCTCACGTACTTTTCACATATACTAACACACGTTAAATGCTCAAATACAAGCAAGTATTAAACAGTGCAATATACATACACACCGACATTTGCTCTCTCGCTCTGGCTCACTAATTACAGGCGACTATGCTTAGAAGACGGGAGTGGGGATGCTACGAAGCATGGCACAAAGAGGAGAGACCGATAATAGAAAATAGTACCTCTGATGCTGCGTGGACCAAAGTGTCCAACCGCAATAGAAAGAAGAAGGCGGCGGTGGTTCCTACTGTTCCCTCGGCGCCCAAGACAGCAGTCTCGGCTCCTGCTTCTGCCAAGAGCCGTCCTAAGCCTGGACGATACCGTCTCGGTCGACGCCGTGGATAGCCCGACCACAAAGCAGCAGACTGTGTAATCTTCAAGCTGCACTGCGCCCTGTGTGCCGCCATCGGTAGAAGTGCCGAGCAATTCATAGGGGATGCGGTGGTAGCCACAAGCCACCTCCCGTGAAAGGGAAGTTGCCTCTACTGGCGACAAGACCTCAGTAGAAATCAGTATATGGAGATGGGTCAGGGGGCCCATTGCACTGGTTTGTAGGTCTGGGAGACAGTCAATGAGTGCTCGGCAGTCTCTTTTTAGCACACATGGTGCTAGCTAACACAAGCCCTTGTCGCCCCAGTACGGCGGTTGTGGGTGCACCGTAGGGCTTTAGTCCGTGCGAATCGGATATAACCCACTCTCTCCTCTTGGAGGGTGACGTATCCGTTAGGGACTTCCTCACAGTAATAAAAAAGGGAAGATAGATATAAATACGCGGATTTATTCTATCTTTACTAAAAAGATTTATTTATTCGAAGCTGAAGCGCACGCGCCGCATTGTATGATGGCCGTGATGGAGGGAAAACTAGAAATCGTGTCTAGGAGATGTAGATTCGAACTACTATTGATTATCGCGTTGAAAGCTATGATTTCGGAGACTTCCTGAAAGAAGGGCAGCTGGACAAGCCAGTCGATGCCGGAAAAGGAAAGGGCGGGTTCAGCCTGGGCAGGCTTATCTGCCTGAGGTCGAGGTGTAGGCTGGGATGTGGGTTTAGGAGCCCATGGGGCCTGAGGAGCCACGCAGGCGCGGGGGCGCGCACCGCGTGGGTGCGGACGCTGCCGGTGCACGGGAAATGCTCTGCAGGCTTGGGAAGGCCTTTGCAGACGTGAGAGGCGGTGGTTGAAGGCGGGCGTAGGCGATTAAGGATATTGTAGATCGACCAAATAACACAGAAATTATAATATCCCTCTGTGCATAATTTTAGCTGAATTATATGTAAAGAATGTGAGCAATGACTAGATAAGCGGAGTACATAATCATTCACGACAGGTGAGGCCTGGCTGAATTGTCGATGTTGAGTTTAATACACCTATTTAAATATTATCTTATTAATTACTGTTTCCTACATCAAATTCCACGCGGACGTAAAAATAGCTGATATTTTAATATACGTATGATGTTATAAAGGGCATTATTGTAGAGTCCTAATATAAATTAGATGACACGTGAGACGCACTAAATATTTTCGTAATAGATAAGAAAAAAGAATTTATAACCTCTCAAAGTCAAAATATTCTCCCTCAGCATCGATATACTTTTTCATACGAAAGAACCAATTTTAAAATATTTATGCAACTCCTCCGTGGTCACTTTCGAAACGTACATACTTGTAATATTCTTCAACAGCCACTTTCTTTGTTGAAAATCATCGATTGCGTAAATAGTTCCTGATTTTTGAAAATACGAAGTTGCATGGTTCTATATGGAACCTGTACCCAGAATATCTACGGTTTAAGATTTTTATTTTTAAATACCGTTATTAGTTTTCAAATATTCTTAATATAAGTATCCAGTTCCGGAAATGTTTAGTGCACGCTATGTAATAATATTTGCACAGTTATAAATAAGAGTAAAAAGCACGTGTGTGTGAACGCAAATCGAGTGTGATGACGTCAGGCGGTCCGTGAAGACAGGCACTTTGTCGCTTCGCCCCTCGATGATTGCTCAATTAATCCCGTCCTCTTTGATCTGAGTCCGGATACTGGGAGCACGACGCAGACCGTGCCTGTCGACTCGATGGAAAGAGCCGCAAACCGGTCGCGTTTCCTCATACTGATCTACGATGTGTCCTCATCCGCACATTCACACTTCGACGAATACCTAATTTGAATTATATTCATTTGTTTTCAGTACTATCATTACAATATTCTATATTAGTATTATTATCTTTATATATACATTTCTTGTGTACGTATGTCACTGGACTCCTAAACGGCTGGACCGATTTTGATGAAATTTTGTGTGCGTGTTCGAGTGGATCCAAGAATGGTTTATATTCACAATTGGCCCCGGTAGGTGGTGCTGCGGTTGAATTTTAGTTTTTTTTATTATCAAGGCAGCACAACGTCCGCCGGGACCGCTAGTACTATAATAAAACTGTAACTAAACCAAATCTGTACATTAAATATTTTTTGAAAATTATAATAGGGGTAGAGTTTGTTATCCATATAGAAGCCAAAAATAATATTTTTACAATTTTTGTCTGTCTGTCTGTCTCTGTGAACACGTATCACTCTGAAAGTACTGAACCAATTTCGACGAAACTTGAAATGATTTTTTGTTTCATTTGACTCAATAATCCATTAGAATTGTATGCTATAAAAAGTTATAGTTCAATATCTCGAGAAATACAGATCTTAGATCCTACAAATGTCTCGTTAAGAGTTTTTCTGTAAGTTCAGCCATTAATAAAATAACAACAAAAAACGTAGAAATTTGTACAAAAATTAACTTTAGTGAGCTGTGTTTACAAATGATAACCGAGGTTTACATGTACTTTGGGAAATCTTCTCACGCTCTGGGAGAGTACTTAGAGTTCATAGCACTCAAATTTGCAAGCAAAGTTTTTTTCACATATTTACAACAAAATATACTTTCGGCACCGAAACAAAAAAATAATTGTTTAAAAAAAAGCCTTATGTTTATATGTATAGAAGAGAGTATGTGGTGGGCGTCGCTTCGCTATGCGTGTTTTATTTTAAGCACATACATCGGAAAGAAGAGTGGAGGGCATCATGTGATTTAGTTTCGTATGGATATAATTAAAAAAAAGCCTTCTTTTTAGATTATTTTAAATTATAACAATGAAGTTGATAAAAGTTGATAATCTTGAAGTTAAATTCACTTCGACATGTTTCTCTCTATACTTAAGTATTACAATAATAATATGTAAAAGTGAGAATCCGTATATGAACGAATATCATTTATATTCCTTGAAAATTAAAGAGTGATTTGTTCCGTTGCGTTTCAATAAATAGCTTTCCAGACCATTCGCGGTTCTTAAAAAGCTCTTTGATATTCAGTGAAGATGTTTTCATACTGTCATATAGTTATTTAGATTTGTCATCGAAATCAGTGCTAGCTTCAGTGATTGCAACAATCTTTTGATCGAACCGAAGAGACGAAAGATTGATGAACGGGCCCGGTCGCGGTCCAGAATTCAATCCTCCATTTCCGTTTCAGATTATTTATGTGTTCAGTTTGGCAGACGTCGAAGCTGCATCCGCTTCAAATAAAAATCATTATGACTTTCGATTGAAGCATTAAAATTTGTCTTTGGGAAAATCCTTTATTATACCGCGCCAACCGCATCGTGATGAAATGTTTGCTCAATGATAGTTAAAAAAACGAATTCGCGACGCGCCCTCAATACACTCATCCCCATCTAATTAACTGATAGCACGACTCAATCGAGCTTTATTATACAGCTACAATATTAATGTTCACCAAAGAACTATTTGAAATTGAAACCGCATTGAATTTAAAAGGGTGGTAACGTGCGGCGGCGTGATAACGCGACGCGGCGCCGGCGGTGCGTGATCGCTGATCCGCAATTGCATGCTCTCTGAATAATCTATGGAAACTACAATGTGAACAAACCTGCAGTAATCCCCGCATTGTGCGGAATGAATGGGCGCCCCTCACACCGCGCGACCTACCGCCGCCTCGCACCTACACTTGCTATCTTATTAGCTACCTGATTCTATTTTTTATCTCCTCGTAAAATTTAGCACAGAGTCGTATTATGAACACTTAAATATGTAATTATAATATAGGTAAATTTAAAGGATAATTATTCGTTGATTTTACAACATGTAGTAACTATCAGAATTTAATGTTTATTTATAACTAGCTGTACCTGCAGCTCCGCAAGCGTTTTTTTTAAATTGTATTAAAGAAATTTAAAATTCTGAGACCATGCACAATTATAGAAATGCTTTTTAAAAACAATTATAAGTACGACACGCACGTCACCTATAGTAACATGTAACGTATACATCATTACATAGTATAAAACAAAGTCCCCTACCGCGTCTGTCTGTCTGTCTGTTCGCGATAAACTCAAAAACTACCGAACGGATTGTCATGCGGTTTTCACCGATGGATAGAGTGATTAATGAGGAACGTTTTAGTATATAATTTGTCAAGGATTTTTTCATAGTCAGGGCGGGACATCGTCTGCCGGGCCCGCTAGTTACATATATAAATACTAACAGTGTGTCAAATGAGTAGTAGTCATCAGTAACATATTAGGTCTTTACCTATGAAATTGCCGTTTTGTATGAAAAAATTTAAACGAGTTTTTTTCATGTATTTTTTATTTGTATTAATCGAAGTAATCACCCATGCAATCAATGCATCTTTGCCAACGCAGTGGCAGTTTATAGATGCCCATCTTAAAGAAATCAGCTGGACGGGAGGCAACAAATTCTTCAAAGGCATTTTGTACTGCCTCTCGGGTATTGAATTTTTGTCCCGCCAAGGAGTTATCCAAATTCTGAAATAAGTAGTAGTCTGTAGGCGCAAGGTCTGGTGAGTAGGGCGGATGACGGAGAACTTCTAACCCAAGTTCTTGCAACTTGGAGACCGTCTCCTGTGCAGTATGAGGTCACGCGTTGTCGTGCAGAAGCAGCGGAGACGAGTGATTGACCAATGCTAGTTGGAGATGTGCCAGCTTCTCCATCATTGTGTTCAGTTCTTCACAGTACACATCTGCAGTAATGCTCACCCCGTTTGGTAAGAAGCTGTGATGAATCACACCGGCGCTAGACCACCAAACAGTGACCATCACTTTTCTAGGGGTAAGTTTTCGTTTAGGGCATTGTTTAGGTGCTGAACCAGGATCCAACCAACTTGCTGAGCGCTTGCGGTTATCAAACAGAATCCATTTTTCATCGCAGGTAACAATGCGGTTCAAAATTCCTTCATTTGTGTGTCAGTGCAGTGCAAGGCACGTCTCGACGCGTACTTCGCGCTGGCGACCATAGAGTTCGTGGGGCACCCATTTGTCAAGCTTTTTTACCTTGCCAATTTGACGCAAATGGACCAATATTGTTTTGACGCTAACGTCGAAAGCTGCTGCTAATTCAGCCGTAGATTGTGTATCATCAGCTTCCACAATCGCCTTTAATTCGTCATTGTCGACCAAAGTCTTTGGACGACCGCGAGGTTCATTTTTCAGGTCGAAATTCCTAGAACGGAAGCGAGCAAACCAATAACAGGTGGTGCGTTGGTTTGTAGTGTTAGCTCTGTAAACGTCGTTGATGTTGCGTGCCGCTTGTGCCGCGTTGCTGCCACGACGGTACTCATATTCCATAATTACTCGAATTTTTAACGTATCCATGATGACAAAAAAGATTGAAATGCGATGAAAATGTAACACTAATCAATAAACAAATGACTACTTTTGGAAAAAGAATTCCATGTTTTTAAAATAAAATTCATTTGAAATTAGAATTCTAAGCCAAACAAAAATTATTTTGATTTGAAATGGCCAGTACTGCAGAACGGCAATTTCATAGGTTCATAGGTTCCTATTATTTGGAATCTTTATCCCATCATATAACTGAGGTAGTGCTCACTTATACAGTATAAGGAACTAATGAAACAATGACTTAAAGATATTATAATGATATAACATGTCCATTTTGTCAATAAGTAATACGCTTATGATCTTATTAGAAAGACCCGTTCTATCTTCAAAATTACTATTAATGATTATAATGTTGAACTGAAACATCTTGAAATCTTGCATAAATATAAATCAAGATATGCTACTTGATATATATCTAAGTAGTCTTTAATATTCGATAATTAAATAGTGCTCATTGAACTCGATACAATAGACTTATATGTTACTATGGTTATTGAGTAATGAAGCCGAAAGCGCGGTAATTTATGAAAATGGTAGTCAAAATGTTCAAAAAGACAATATAATTCAAAGTACATACATATATATGAATTTCAATTATATTTATTCTTTGAGTCCAGAACAACGCACGTCTTACGTACATGTTTACAGTGAACACTGAACAACATATTTTTTGTTAAATTTCATGCGGACGAAGTCGCCGGTTACAGCTAGACTAAAATAAAATAACCTAAATGACTAGATAAGATCAGCTATCTGCCGGTGAAAATTTCTTGAAAATCGGTCCAACAGTTTCGGAGTTAGCATTACGGACGAAGCCGAGGTTAATAGCTAGTCTAACTTAAAGTAACCTAAGTAACACGCTGTAATTTCAGCTATCTGGCAGTGAAATTCCTGTTAAAATCGGTCCAGCCGTTTCGAAGATTACCCGGAACAAACAGACAGACAGACAAAAATTTTAAAAACTGCATTTTTGTTATCGGTAGCGTGTATACTTTCATACCCAATCAGTTTTTTTTTATCTTGATATTACGTACAGACACTTCATTTTTATTATATGTATAGCTGTAATATTATGGTTAGGTAAGTCTCGTTGGTACCGTGGTGAGAGCTTTATTAATAACTAGCTGACCCGTGCAACTTCGTCTGCACCAAATCGGTTATTACCGGTTTCAATTGTATTTTTAAACGCAAATAATCTTAAAAAAACCTAAAACCCTATTGCAGCGTTATCCAGCACTTCCAATCGTGAATCCAAACTATCCAGGGATTCACTCAAACATATACCCAGTTGGTATGTGAGAAATCTTTTAAAATAAGCCTAGAATTTGTTCGCAGCATTACCTAAAGTAGTGTCATCAAAGTGAAGATCAAAACTAACACATATATTGCCGATAAATGTCATCCCAATACCCCTTGTAACTTCATCACGTAACATACTGTAAAAGTTGAACTTTATCTACATTAAATTTCCACTTTGTTTTAGTTGTTTGTTTTATAAGAATTTGTAAAGTATACGTGAAATCTGCATTCAATTTTAATTTGGTAACATTTATTTTACTTTTGACATACAAACCACCTTTTTTACTGAGCTACTGAACTTGGGATAATATACCTTTCTAACAGTGAAAGAATTTTTGAAATCGGACCAGTAGTAGGTACCAAGCATTCCTCGAAAACAAAACTTTACCACTCATTATAATATTAGTATAAATACAACATAGTAACTGCAAACAGTAGTCCGGTGAAGCTGTTAAGACCTTGCTAGGTCAATAGCGTGGTCAGTTCGAGAAAAAAAAAATAACTGCATACACCTCAACTGATTTATTTTAATCTTAGATTCACAAACCTGAACCCAACTACTTCAAGACTCAACAACATTTAGCAAACTAATTTTATCAAATATCGAAACAACACACGTACTGATAGAACTCTAGTTGAGATTCATCTTCTACAATGCAATGTAACTATTATCTAGGTTTATGTTTTAGGAAAAAATCGTATCACCTTTGTTTAGCGAACATTTTTATACAATAAAATAAATGTAACATATAAGTGACAGTTTCGTTTACACATATTTTATGTGGTTGATAATTACGCATAGAAATGTCATATAGCCGTAGCTCAGGTATAACGTACTGGACATTATATGGTCCACCGAAGCTGACGGTTCGAATACCGGCGATCTTTTTTTTGGTATTTTTTAAGTAGCTTAGGGAAATATAGCTTATCTTTTTAGCTAATCTGTCTGTTATATATAGCACAATCAAAATTTATCAAAATCCGTCAAAAATTTCATTAACTACAAATTTTTGACTTTCGTCCGTTATCCTGGAGAATCCCTCGATAACAAAGTCTACCCCGATAAAAATTTTCAAAAAATATTTAATGTACAGATTTGACCTTGCTACAGTTTTATTATAGTATAGATTCTTATATACACGCTAACAATTTACATACGTACTCGTATCTATGTGTACACTTCCCATGTAAAAATCTCCATTGAAACAAGTCAATCTATGTTTCAGCTAAATCCGGACATAAAAACAGGCACACAAATTATTCTACGATCAGTGGGGTAAAGTGGTAAACAATAGTTGGCTATCACAAGACTTTGTAAAGAATTAAAAATATAGGCATTAGGCAGTACTACAGGTTTGTTAAATATATATATATATTTCTATCGGTAATTTCTTTGCGCCTTCTTTTGGTATCGATTTGGTAAGTCGTTGCGATGACGCACGGCACATGCTCAGTAAAGAGACAGTACAACGGTAACGAATATACGACACTAAAACGTAATTTTGCAATATACATTCAGTATGAATTACTAAAAGTACAAAAATACGTGACAGCGACAACAATCTGAAGGTATGTGATGAACAATTCCTTTAAGATAAACATTTCCTTCCTAAATTATCGCTGAAAATGAAATTACAAATTTGACGAAGGTCTTTGTTTACTCAACAAATGACATGAATGGATGCAGTAGGATTTCATTACGAAATATTGCTGAGAAAATCCTTACTTCTGAGTGTGGAAGCCACTACGACTTCAACATGTTGTTCCAATGATACTCTTAAAGCATTAGTAATAATGTTCATTTTCGTTAGTATCGTTATCAGTTTAACAAAAAATCAGGGTCCACGGGGCGGACGCGGACAGGATGAATCATGTCAAACAAAATGACAAGTCAGTTTTGATTTTTTGCGATGACTAAGATAGACCTCGTGGCGAGTGTAATACTTTTCAGCATCCTTATAGACAACTAGAACTCATGTAATGTCAACGATAACTCTGAAACAACGTATTTCGGCTTAAGCATTTAGTTTTGTTCTCAAGTTGAAACTTTTTCTTTATACAATTTTTTAATAAAGTATCAAATAGACAAATAATTATACCCATGGCCATAGTACATTCTATACATGAAATACGTTGTAGAATTCGAACAAGACTCACAAAATAGTATATTGTTGGGTTACGTCGCGTCGCGTCGGTGCTAAAATAAATTATTGGTATTTAATGCGGACATCGAAACTGTGTTGTTTTGATCGGACGTTTTATGTTCCCATCAAAACGAGACAACCGATAAACCGTTTAAAAAAGCATTTGAAATAAAGTTCGTTTGAACGTGTAAGAACATTTTGAAAGAACCGAACCCGACTAGCTCACTCTCACCTACAGCTACACAGCTACCTGCCGCGGCCGCTCCGCTACACAGCAGTAGAGGCGCTAATCACGTACATACAATAGGTGCATTACGTTTATTGTTAACAAATTGAATTAAATCGCATGTGAAAATGTTACGTTTAAAAATCGTAAATAAAACATTTTATTACAATCCCTAGTGATGGAAAAATGATTTGCTCTTTTATTATACTCTAAGGTATTGTGGTAGCGTTTAAAATGGGCCGACCACACTCCCTACTAAGATACGATTCGCTTGTACTATTACTTTTTGCAGATTATCCCGCGTATTGTTGTGTTATGCCCAGGGAGTGCCCGGGGGGTGCCCGGGGGCTGGTCGGGGGTGCCGGCTTTGCAGACACTAGTGGCGCGTGATATGGATTACGCGGTACACTACCCCGCGGTCGCGGGTTCTGTTTTCAATGCGGGTGGATCCGTTCCTGATAATTGTTGCGCATTTGGATTATACTTTTGTATGATCGTAGCTTTATTATTGTAAACGTACTGTAGTCTTCGACATCGGTAAACCATCTGCCTTCTATTTAAGTAGGTAGCAATAATAAAATAATAACAATCAACGAGTGTCACAACCACAAACTATAACCACTGTTCATTGTTTCCATATATTTTTGTTAATGCAGGATAATAAAAGATTTTAAAAAAATCAAATATAAATGTTGGAAAGGAACCACATAAGCATTAGGTATATATTTCTTAATTTGTCTATTTATTAATTATTATATTTAAACCATCTTATACAAGCTGCCATTAAATTTTTTGACGAGTCTTTTTGACTTTTACACCCTTACAGGTTGTAATTTTACAACACCTTCCTAAATAAAGGTACCACTACTATATATTGCCCAATAAGAATATGCAATTACTTAAAAATTAATAAATAAAAAAAAAAACAATGTAAAGTTGAGTTGGTAATTTTTTTTCTGAGTATAACTTGTCTAATCATAAACGGAAGTTTTAAAATTATTTCTCTAATTTTTACTTCTACAATTACTTGTGATCTTTAGTTGGGTTTGTTTACTGCAACTGCATTACGGTGTTGAAACGCGACGCGTGCGTTTAGTCTGAACCAGTTATTAATGAACACGTAAGCGATTACCTTCGTGTTAAGTGGCTGATACTGCTAAACCATTAAGTTTATAGAATACTAAACCATATTAAATAACTCATTATCATTAGAACATTCAGTAATTCCATTCAAACTTATCATTATACATTCAACTCCGCTTAACGGAATATAATATAAAACGGAATACAATATAATATACCATGATAATAGCAATAGGTAATTACATGAAATATCAATAAAGCTTACCAAGTTTCAAGGTAATCTGCATGTACTTACTTAGTTGGATAGCTTACATGATGTCTGTGATATTTTTAAGCTGGGTGTGTAAACCAAAATATTCTTTTACTCCTCATTGGTTTAAAAATCAAACGACAAATTCTTTATATTCGAAACCGGTCGGTAAACCGAAAATTCCTTAAATTAATAATAATAATACCATTATTATTGTAGAATCATGAGAACCGCAACTCCATGGGCATTTATTGAGAGCATCAAAACCTCTGCAATTCTGCGTAACGGTGTCCATGAAAATATGTAAACGCCTAATGTTTTCAAAGAAAAATAGAAACTAGGAAAGGTAACCTCTCTGTAGAGGAACGACATAATTTGGTGTTCACGATTTACGACTTCCAGATTGCGTAAAACACATATATAACAAAGTAAACAAACAGACGTGCGCGCAGCCGTGTCTATAAAGCGCAAGTTATCCTCATTTAATTACATTCTGGTATTTTTGTAAGTATGGAGGAGACCGCCGGCGACGAGTCCCGCCGCGCCACCTCGCGCCGCGCCCTACTGGTCACTGTCACAACACGCGGGCGTTCACACTCACTCGCCTCACTCAATGCAGAAGCTCTATGAACCATATTCACATATATGAACCATATCTACACACGACATACGACGTTATTCACTCATTATATGAATTCAATTGACCGCACCTTTTTATGTTGTTTTCAATATTTCTCAGATAGCAATAAAGACCCGTCTATAGTAACACCAGACATCTTATTATAAAGTTTTATTCAGTTGACTTTAATAGCTATTTTCGCCTTTTTGTTTGATTTAATTTCAATGAAAATATATTAATAGTAGTATATTTTTTGAAAATTTACGTTCCCCTTGCAAATTATATGAATGTAAAAAAATGTATTTCTAAATGTATTTTTGGTCACATTTTCAATTAAAACAAGAAACATGATACGTGGGGTACGTATAAAATACACAGTGAAACATTCTTGACGTCAGCGCGGGTACAAATATTACAAATAACTTCAAATCAAACAATTGTAAATGAAATTTTATTATCAACTAGCTGACCCGTGCAACTTCGTCTGCACCAAATCGGTTATAACTGGTGTCAATTGTATTTTTAAACGCGAAAAATTTTAATATACCTAAAACCTTATTACAGCCACACCATCGATTTCCAATTGTGAATCCAAACTATCAAGGGACTCACTCAAACCCAGATGGTTTGTGAGAAATCTTTTAAAGTAAGGCTACAACCCGTTCGTAGCAACCTACAGATATTGGCGGTAATGTGAAAAAAAGCTTTAGAGGTCTATGGACCCCCAGTTTCTAACGCAGTTCCTTTCCCTTTTTTGTAGACGTTTACTATACAGTGAGTATAGTTTACATTATACAATATCAAGTTGATAGAGTTAAATTGTAAATTAAACGATATATTATATTCATTAAATAAATAATGATAAATTAGACACTGAATGATATCATAACTATTTTCAACTTGTATTAAAACTTTTTCACACTCCATTGTATTGAAGAAAAATATAAATATTAAAAAGATATGAACACGACGCGTCAAATGTCACTTACCTGTAACTATTTGTCTAAGAGCTAGTAATGGTTTCAAAAAGAATTTCAATAAGCCAGTTTTTATTAGTATTAGTATTAACAATAATGTGCCCGATGCTATTTTTTTGTAAATCAAATAAGTATGTTCAAACCATGTTAAGATAGCTATAATTTTAATATTATTATTATTTTTAATGAAGGCTTAGTCACCTGCGCGACTATATCGCCTAAGTAACTATATAACAATAAGAATGACAATAAACTTAACAATAGCTTATATTCATTTTGTACAATTCTTTAGCATCTTTCGAAATGGGGTCAGACAATAACGAATTGTACAAACCAGTGTGGAACGAACCAGTAGTATTAAGCTGAGATCTAATATCTTCGCTTCGAACACATTCTGCCAGGATGTGGTGCACGTCATCGATGAGCTCACAACTCTGGCAGAGTGTTGATGGTACTTTACGCATCAGGTAGGCGAACTTTTTTAGTGTAATCTCATTCCTGTGATTGCTTCCCGACGGCAAATCGTACTGTCATCAATCCATGGTGACCTTTAGGGATGTGGCTGAATCGTTCTGTACCATATTCCTTTTGTTTTAGAACGCTCATCAAAGTATTCCTTCCAATGCGAGTAACAGCTATTTTTAAATACTGAGCATACATCCAAATAAGTTGGTAAAATATTAATAATAGCACCTTCGGAGGATCCTTCTCTAGCTAAAAGATCAGCTCTTTCATTCCCAGTTATACCTATATGAGAAGGGATCCATTATAAAACAATTACTTTGTTCTTTGCTTTGAAATCTAGTAATTGCTTCAAAATTGTGTAGGCTATCGGTATTCCTCGAAAAGTCAAGGTACATCGAGCTACGTGTTGAAGAGCACTTTTGAATCGGATAAAATAACAATCTTAATGGACTCAGTGGATTCTACAAATGATAAGGCCTCTGCAATTGCTATCAGTTCAGTATGCATAATTGAAATATTTTCATCAATTTGAAATTTCATAAAAGTTTTGGAATTTGACTCAAAAAATGCGGCTCCTAAATAATTACCAGCTTTAGATCCGTTAATGTATATTTTAACAAAATTTGGTAATATTTATTTATATATTGAAGACAAATATCTTTTATTTTAAGAATATCATATTGACTCTTTGGCTTCCAAATACCATCTACATTTATTTTAATAGATTTTGCCAGTTAAATATTGTCTCCTAAGAAGTAACGGACATATGCTCAATTCGCTTTCCATAACATGGATTGGAGTACTTTTAATGAAACCCCCGATAATTCTCATGGCCTGGTTTTGGACTTTTTCAAGTTTATAGAGGTTAATCTGAGCGCTATTATCATAAAGAAAGCTCGCATAGTCAATTCGACTGCGTATAATATTGAAGTATAAACGAACTCAATGTTATGGATGAACACCCCAGTTAGAACCGGCTAATGCATTGATATGTTTACCCCATTTTATGTATGATAAAGATAGTGATACTTGTGAAAGCGCCTGTTATAGACGCATGTAATCAAGATGGCGTCGGTCCCAAGTCATATGTCTACGTTTATCGTTGTTTTTCATTGTTTACGGTGAAATCTCAATATCATAATGGTTAATAAAATAAAGTATGTTCTTTGCAATGGAAACAATAAAATGGTTTGAAATGAATTATTTTATTTATAAAGAATATCATCGGGCATATTAGTGTCAATAACAAAATTCCCTGACAGTGATAAATTCATGTTTTAATAGCGTTTAAAAGTTACTGAAAAAAAATGTTCCTTAAATTATTTATAACCCAAAATTTTGACCTGTAAAGGTGTGATGCGTATTAAAAACACAACGTTAACCGGCTACCACGTATCCTGAATCCTGTTTGGAAGGGCATAATATATCTTCATATTAAAGAACCAGCTTTTCTAAAATTCTCGTTCTTCCAACATTGCTGGCTCTTGTACTAAGGTGTTGCAAAAAAGTCTTGTTACATTAACTACAATTTTTTATCTTTCGTTATCCTGGAGAACCCCTTGCGTTTTATGGGACAAAAAGTATCCTAAATGTAACCTTGGAATATTAGTTATTACTGTGTCAAGTTTCGTTAAAATCGGTTCAGTACTTTCAGCGTGATGCGTGTTCACAGGGACAGAAAGACAGACAGACAGACAGACAGACAGACAGACAGACAAAAATTGTGAAAAGATTATTTTTGGCTTCTATATCGATAATAAAGTCTACTCCGATAAAAATTTTCAAAAAATATTTAATGTACAGATTTGACCTTGCTACAGTTTTATTATAGTATAGATTATTTTTCAGTTTATACACAATTACTTTCAAATTTCTAAAAATTGAAAAGGTATATAGAATAATGTGTAAGTGGTAAATTGGATCTCTCATTATGAATCGTCAAAAAAGCGTATCGAAAACCATATTAAATGATACTGTAAAATGAATGTGAATTCTTAAATAACAGTAAATATATGTAAGAATATAAAGATATAATGAACAAGAAAATAAAAGAGAAGCGAAGCTTTAGCAGGCGCCGCGCGCCGCTCTGTTCGATACATTTCTAATATAAAGTCAAGCAACGTGTATCTACGAGTTAATCTATAGTGTCGTTTAATAAGATACTAATACTAATACTAATACACCAATACTTTGAATATAATGACAATAATAATTATTATATGAATTATTATTTTTATTCATAACATAAAAAATAATTTAAGATCGGAATAAGTTTGTGTTCGGAAACATGCTAAAACGTATTAGTATGTATATAAACTGAAACGAACTTTTCGAATTTGCGACAAAGATGATAAAACCCATTAAAGGGGGAAATTGAGGTATAAGCGCAATGAAGTATATAAGAAGGGGAGTTTGGGTAAATATGAAGCTATAAACCGTAACCAACAACGCCCGCGGCCCTATTGGCCCAACAAGGGTTGGCGGGAATAGGTAAATATTTTCCCTTGGGGCTAGGACGCGGACGTAGCCGACTAATTGTTCTTTAAATACGTCGAGCCCACCCTTCGGTAAACAATTCCTAAATCGATTTATTGGAACGGACTCCCAACTTTTGGTTTTTTCTAAAAGACGGCCTCGGCATAATTATTGATTCGTGAACCGCGCCCTTCTCACCAGGTAAACATGTCTCATGGGGTCAATATTTACTTGTTTTCAATTTATTGACATTCGTAACGAAAAAGCTTTTTATCAAGTCACTTTTTTTTACGATTAACAACGGAACTACACAATGTTACGTAATATTAGGATTCGTTTATAATACTTAGAAGATATTATCTTAAAACTTACAAGAGAATAAATGTTAAGGGTACTTTTAGTAGTGCTATACCTACGTATAGCTTAACATGTTATCATTTACCACCAGCCGCATATTTAGTTGGAATTCCCCATCACTACATCTCACAAAGTTCAAGTCTCTCAGCGAATCTATTTTTATGAAAAGGATTACTTTGAACATCTAGACCGAGCGGTTTAAACTATGATAATCTGAAGTAATAATAATATGCAGATAATTCATTGATAAACGTATGTCGATGCTGCAACATATACAAAATTTATAAAGCATGATGCAAATGGTTTACTAAATGTTATTTAAGAATTTCTATAGAAATATTATAATACCAATATGTGTAATAATAGTGCAATATACTTAGTAATAAATAAATTATATTAAAATACGACGTCAGAGTCGAGTTCCTTCCGCAGTATTTGAACAAAACGATTCTATAATTACATTTGGACAAAAGCGTTCCCACTCTTTTAATTTGAACATGAAAAATGGAATGTGAAGCCAACATTAGCATGTGAACAGTTCGACGTGTGTTCCACTGTCAGCGTTTCTATTTCCGTCGCGTCTATTTGTCACGTTTGTCTAATTTGTGTTCATGTTGATGGTACGATTTATTACTGAGCTTATCTGCTATCGCCATGTCGCTTCTTTTACATATTCACTACATGTCATCTCATTGTCCTGAATACTACATGCGTATCAAGTCAAGAGCTCTTAGGATGCATCATAATAAGGAAAATAAAACACTATAAATAATAAGGTAGTAAGTAATGAGGTAGTGCGAATTATGATAGTCGAGTAGCGAGTACTATGGCAAACGCTTTAGGTGCACGTTGTAGATTGCACGATACAGATGGCTCATTTTCGTCCAAGTGATGTGTTAAATCTTTACCAGAGAGTTTACATTATGGAAGAGCAGACTATCACTTTGATCAGTTCGCACATTTGTTTCATCTATTTCTGTTGATGGTTACTTTTCACTCCAACAAACTGTACACAAGCGGTTATGAGCAATTACCAGACTCTTACACCTATTTAGTTCTCATAAAATTAAGATAGGCCATAAAGAGGCGTCTCGTCGCGTCACAGCTCGGCCTCGTGTCGCACCGCGCACCGTGCACCCTCTACCTACGTATTCGAAATAATGCAATGCTTAAAAACTATTCCATCCTATCTATCTATACATCTTCTATACATATAATAAGAATGTAAATCCAACTCTCTGTACTTTTTCGATTTTCGTGAGCTAATTCGTTGCAGGAGTCTAGGAATAAGTAATAGAATACATTTCAATCATTTTTAGAAATGTCTGTCTGTCTGTTTGTATGAACACGCATCACTGCTAAAGTACTGGGTTCACAATAAACCACCAGCAAGAAAATCATAAAGCATATCGCCGGAAGTGACTTAGTGTTTGTTTCATTAAAATCGATCCAACCTATCAAAAGTTATTGCAGTTTTAATGACGACGCGGCGTCATTACGAGAGAACAGTAGACAAGTACATGGGATTAATACATTCAGATGACTTTATTAATCACTGTTTATTACATAAGCTTCCACGCAGACGAAGTCGCGGGCACAGCTTGTATATAATAAAACTACATAGTTCTCAGTTACTAGTGGGCGCCCAGTGGTCGACATTCGACCATAATTCATTGATTTTTTAAAGTTTCAACTTTATTCGAGTTCTTTTGTCAAAGGTTTTCATCATGGCTACTCAGTTATTTGCCACTTTTTGTTAAATTGTATAAACATAAAAAAAAACTATATCTAAATGAAAATCGAAATTAATTATAAATTTGAAACAAAAACAGGCGGTTACATAAGGTGGTAAGGCTCTCAAATTCTAAGTAAAGATAACTCTACGAAAATAAAGAAATTTATCACAACTCATGACACAATTATCAATTAATTTTACACCATATCATGAGTAGGTGGTATTTCTGGGTGATATTGAATTAAATGTAGTCTTTACATTATAAGGAATAGTAATACACTCAGTATCATCCTTTGGAAAAGTAATGGATACACAATAGAATCAAATAATGAATCCAAAACAAAGAAGTTTTTAATACTGCTATTAACTTTTGAAAATGAATTCCTTTTTGTTCAAAATTTAGCATCAACTGTAATAAATATAATTGCTACATCAAGTTGAACTGCATCATTATAACCGCGGATTATTCTATTTATATATATTATATATATATATATTCTAAGTCATGGATTACTTTCATGAGCAAACAAATTTTCTTATTTTGATTTTACAACGTATTTTTTTATTGAATCATCATTTGAAGTGAGTTCACCACAAAAAATACTAAACATAAACATACTAAATATTGACTTTGGTAATATTGCTCTTATGACAACATGAAGCAAAGTGACAGGAAGTGAAAGCAGTCCTGTCACCTAGAGCTAGTAGTGATATAGGAATTGGGTGTCGCTGTTGTACAGACTGCAAATTAATTGCTGCGTTGTTTTTGGGTGCTTTTCTTTGGTGTTTCGTGGATTTAATTTTGACCTTGGCGTGCTTATGGATTTGGACTAGCTGTTACACTCGACTTGGCTTGTTTTTTTTATTTTGGCGTGATTTCTTCTGTTGTTTTGACCTGGCATTGTTTTTCGGACTGATTTCTACTTTTATGACTGACCTGGCACGTTGAGTGGTTCTGTTCCTTGCCTCTTGATTTGCTTGGTGACCTTGGGGTCTCCGGTGAATCATGAGCTAGAAGAAAATAACAAAAAAGCGCGCAAGCGCAGTGATGGACTCGGATACGGAGGTGGAGGGACGGGCGGCTCCCAAGGTGAGTACCTCTCGCAGGGGGACTGCGAGGCGGGTCAGCCGCAACGTGGGGGGTCGCGGGGTTATGGGGGAGGCCGACGGGTCGTTTGACCGGGCCTTGGCCGGAAGTCTGAGTGCGGCGGAGTCGGAGGCGGGTTCCGACACCGGCTTAGTCGTTGCCTCGGCAGCTGGCTCCAGGGCTAACTCCAAGGCGGGCTCGGCGGTGAGCTCCGACGCGGAGGCTGACCCAATAGATGTAGACGACCTGGACGTCTACACCTTGAAGACGCTGGTGGGGGTCAAGGTGATGGCCATATTCGACACCGTCAAGAAGTTAGGGCATCTGTCGGGGCCCTGCATTAAAGTGCTAAAGGGTGCGGCCAAGACCCTGCGGGAGGTGGTGGAGGCGCTTGCGGACCGCACGGAGTCGACGGAGGTCAGAAATCTCCAGCGGGACACCAAGAACCTCCGCCGCCAGGTTGAAGACCTCAAGGCGGAGGTTTTAGCCTGGAAGCAGGAGGCTAACGCCAAGAGGCAGATGCCCCCGCCTCCTGCTCCCGCAATGCCGGCGGAGACTCCCACGCATCAGTGGGAGGAGGTGATCGCCGAGGCCGTCTCGCGCCTGGAGCGATCTCTCCAGACGTCGTTCAGCAATAAAGAGGAATTGGGGGGGCCTCGGCACAGTCCACGTGACGCTCCCCGCGGCGGCGGCCAAGAAGCTTGTTCAGGCTGGCAAGCTCCTGGTCGGGTGGAGCGTCGTCCGCGTCATCCTGCTGGACGAGAAGCCCATGCGTTGTTTCAAATGCATGGGCTTGGGGCACACCCGCCCCATGTACCCCTCCTCGTCCAACAGGGGGGACGGGTGTTACCACTGCGGTGCGGCAGGCCAGAAAACGGACCAATGCAGGGCGGAGGTGGCCCGCTGCGCCGTATGCGCGGACGCGGGGAGGCTCTCGGGGCATGTGATGGGGAGGTGCACTTGCAGGCCCCCCACCACCAAGGGTAGGAACCTCCTCATAGTGGGAGCTAGCCCAAGGGTGGTCGCCGCCAGGCAGGAGGAAGTTGCTATGGACCAGTGATGGAGCATACCATACGCAACTTCCTCCAGGCGAACCTCAACCACTCCGCCGCTGCACAGGATCTCCTCGTGCAGTCAGTGGCGGAGTAGGGCATCGGGCTCGCGATCGCCACGGAGCCCTACTTCATTCCCTCCCACCCGCAGTGGGCTGGGGATCGGAACGGCTCCGTGGCGATCGTGGCGGGTCGAGGTTCGTCCCTGGCGGTGAGAGAGTGTGGGGCCGGGTTCGTGACGGCCGTCTGAGGAGAGTATGCCGTTGTGGGGGCGCACTTCTCCCCTAACAAGCCCCTGCGAGAGTTTGAGGCTTACCTCGGCTCCCTGCAGGGAGCTGTGAGGCGGCTGTCGCCGCTCCCCGTGGTCCTCATGGGGGACTTGAATGCTAAGTCGAGGACCTGGGGAGCGGCAGTCACGGACCTGAGGGGCATGGCCGTTGAGGAGTGGGCAGCCGAGTTACGGCTGTCCCTCTTCAACCAGGGGAGCGTCCCCACGTGCATGCGATGGAACGGGACGTCGGTGGTGGACGTCTCGTTCGCCACCTCGTCCGTCACACACCGTGTCCGGGGGTGGAGGGTGCTGGAGGAGGTGGAGACCTTATCGGACCACCGATATATCTGGTTCGAGGTCTCCACCTCCCAAGCCGGAATTGGCACCCGCCCCCGGAGGGGCGCGAAGTTCCCCTGTTGGGCGATGAGCCGCCTCAACCGTGAATTAGCGGAAGAGGCGGCCATCGTCTAGGCCTGGGCCATGCCCCCCTCCCCACAGGGACTGATGTCGACGCGTCCGCAGCCCGCTTCCGTGCAGCCCTCACGGAGGTTTGCGACGCGTCGATGCCGCGGAGCGTACACCGCCCAGACAAACGGACGGTGTACTGATGGTCGCCGGAGATCGCCGATCTCCGAGCGGCCTGCTCCGCGGCCCGGCGGCTGTTCGGGCGCAGCCGCCGGCGCCGCCATAGGAACCCAGAGGCGGAGGCCCGGCTGTATGGCAGCTATAGGGAGTGCAGGAAGACCCTGCAGGCTGATATCAGCCGGGCGAAAGAAGCAGCATGGGAGGAGCTGCTCCAGACGCTGGAGGGGGATCCTTGGGGGCGCCCGTACAGGATCGTACGGAAGAAGTTACGATCCTGGGCGCCCCCGGTGACGGAGACCCTCCGGCCGGAGGACCACCAAGCGAGCGTCGTGGGAGAATTGTTCCCCGACCCTCTGATGCTTCCAGCTCCTCCCATGCCTCCGCCTCGGGAGGTAGTCGAGGAGGTGCTCGACGGTCCTCCCCCTCCGATAACGGAAGAGGACCTGATGGGGTCCCGGGTCATGTGCTGGGCCTCGCCTTAGGCCAATTAGGAGGGTGGCTTCGGAAGCTGTTCGACCGGTGTCTTTCGGTCGGGCAGTTCCCGAAGCCCTGGAAGCTTGGGCGGCTCTGCCTCATGGAAAAGGCAGGCCGCCCTCCGGACTGCGCGTCCACGTATCGGCCCCTCGTTCTGCTGGACGACGCCGGGAAGGTGCTGGAGAGGATTATCTCCTCCCGGGTCGTCCAGCACCTAGAGGGCGTTGGGCCGAATCTGGCGGACACGCAGTATGGCTTCCGGACAGGGCGTTCCACGGCGGACGCCCTGTGCCTCTTGAAGTCGCTGTCGGCAGAGGCGACCTCCCAGGGGGAAAGGCTGAGGGCGATCCGGGCGTACCAAACGGTGTCCTCGGCGGCGGCCTTCACGCTCTCCGGCTCCCTACCCTGGGAGCTGGAGGCAGGAGTTCTCGCCGCCGTGTACGAGTTCACGGCGGCGAGGAAACGAAGGGAGCAGCCTCCGGCTCCCAGGGAGGTAGAGGCGGAAAGACGGCGTCTCAGGGGAAACGCCGTCGAAAGATGGAAACAGGACCTGGCGGACGAGCGGTTCGGGCGGTTTACCGTAGACGCCGTCCGCCCGGTCCTGCGGGAGTGGATGGAGAGGGAGTGGGGCTCCCTGACGTTCCGACTGGTGCAGGTACTCACCGGACACGGCTGTTTCGGGTGGTATCTGCATCGGATCGCACGCAGAGAGCCGACTGCCGCCTGCCACGAGTGCGGCACTGACGAAAATACCGCGCAGCATACTCTGTCTGAGTGTGCTGCGTGGGGAGAGCAGCGCCGCATTCTGGCGGCGGCGGTAGAAGCGGACTTATCGCTGCCAAGCGTGGTTTCGGCCATGCTCGGCAGCAAACAGGCGTGGTGAGCGATGGCCTCCTTCTGCGAGGAGGTCATCTCGCAGAAGGAGGTGGCGGAGAGGGCCCGCGAGGCAGACCCGCTAAGTGGCAGTCTCCGCCAACGGAGGAGGCGGCGTTTTGCCCAACTCCTCCTGCCACCGTAGCCGGACCTGAGGGGATGGGCCGGGGGGCCGATCTCCTCATTGCACAGGTCCGGCGGACGAGGGGGGACAGCCGGTGTGTACCCGGTCTGTCCCTCTATAGGCGGCCCTATGCCCCGGCGGTCACCTTCCGCCTTCCTTGGCTCTACAAGGTTGATTAGCTTGAACGATCCCTGCCGCCCCCACAAAACGGTATGTCGGTACACCGTGGGGTTTTAGTCCGTGCGAGTCGGACATAACGCACTCTCTCCCCCGAGAGGGTGGGTATCCATAAGAGATTTCCCCACGTTAAAAAAAAAAAAAAAAGTCCTGTCACCTAAAATTTTTGATATTCAATGAGACCAAATAGAATAATCTTTTTTTCAGTGGTTCCATAAATTTACTAAAGATAATTATTTAAATTATGAATTTATATATTATATTATTATTAAATTAACCTACAATTTGACCAGTTGATTTCAAAGGGCATGTAAGGCATGCAACGTCAGTCATGTTAAAAATATTGAAAAGGTAAAATATTGGAACGTAAGAGTGACGAACATTTTGACGGATGTCAAAATGACTTTTTCATTTATATGTGTGTATATGTTGTGTAAAATTCAAGCAGTAGTGTGAGTAATGTATATTTTAATTAATTTAATATGCTTGTAATATATTTTATATAAAAAAATAGCTTACTGCACTTCTTCTTCATATAACCTTTAACTATGCAAATTTTCAAGCTCATCCGTTCGCGCAATTCGCTTGAAAAGGGGTACAAAGTTTTGGCTTCACGTATTAATATATAAGATATACATTTAATTAACTATATTTATTAATTGATTACTTACTATATTAATTATTTATGTGCTAATGTATGGTATGGATTTAAATATTATTATATATTTAAAATTATTATATTATTGTAAAATTAACCTGTAATTTGACCAGTTAAATTCAAAGAGTTTGTAAGGTATGGAGCGTAAGTCGTGTTATAAATATTATAATAATAGTTATATGTTGTAATATCATTGTTGAATGTAGAATGAAAAAGAGTAATTGGAACGTAAGAGTAAAAAATATACATACGGTCGAACATAGCAACCTCCTTCGCAACCTTTTTTGAAGTGCCTTATTGACGGATGTCAAAATGTCTTTTTTATTTACATGTGTGTATATGTTGTGTAAAATTGAAGCAGTAGTGTGAGTAATGCATATTTTAATTAATTTAATGTACTTCTAATATAGTTTATACAAAATAAATAGCTTTCTGCACTTCTCCTCCATATAAACTTTAACCATTCGAAATTTCACGTTCATCCGTTCACGCAATTCCCTTAAAAAGGGGTACAGAGTTTTGGCTTCACGTATTAATATTAGGTCTTTACCTATGAAATTGCCGTTTTGTATGAAAAAATTTAAACGAATTTTTTTCATGTATTTTTTATTTGTATTAATCGAAGTAATCACCCATGTAATCAATGCATCTTTGCCAACGCAGTGGCAGTTTATTGCCATCTTAAAGAAATCAGCTGGACGGGAGGCAACAAATTCTTCAAAGGCATTTTGTACTGCCTCTCGGGTATTGAATTTTTTTCCCGCCAAGGGGTTATCCAAATTCTGGAAAAAGTAGTAGTCTATAGGCGCAAGGTCTGGTGACTAGGGCGGATGGCGGAGAACTTCCAACCCCAGTTCTTGCAACTTGGAGACCGTCTGCTGTGCAGTATGAGGTCGCGCGTTGTCGTGCAAGAGCAGCGGAGACGAGCGATTGACCAATACTGGTTGGAGATGTGCCAGCTTCTCCATCATTGTGTTCAGTTCTTCACAGTACACATCTGCAGTAATGCTCACCCCGTTTGGTAAGAAGCTGTGATGAATCACACCGGCGCTAGACCACCAAACAGTGACCATCACTTTTCTAGGGATAAGTTTTCGTTTAGGGCATTGTTTAGGTGCTGAACCAGTATCCAACCAACTCGCTGAGCGCTTGCGGTTATCAAACAGAATCCATTTTTCAAAACATGAAACAATGCGGTTCAAAATTCCTTCATTTGTGTCTGTTGAGCAGTGCAAGGCACGTCTCGACGCGTACTTCGCGCTGGCGATCATTGAGTTCGTGGGGCACCCATTTGTCAAGCTTTTTTACCTTGCCAATTTGACGCAAATGGACCAATATTGTTTTGACGCTAACGTCAAAAGCTGCTTCTAATTCAGCCGTAGATTGTGTATCATCAGCTTCCATAATCGCCTTTAATTCGTCATTGTCGACCAAAGTCTTCGGACGACCGCGAGGTTCATTTTTCAGGTCGCAATCCCTAGAACGGAAGCGAGCAAACCAATAACAACAGGTGGTGCGTTGGTTTGTAGTGTTAGCTCTGTAAACGTCGTTGATGTTGCGTGCCGCTTGTGCCGCGTTGCTGCCACGACGGTACTCATATTCCATAATTACTCGAATTTTTAACGTATCCATGACTAGCCGACCCGTGCCCACTTCGTTGGGCGGTAATAGGCATTATCACGCTACAACTTGTCTCTAGAACTCAATCATATATATCTCATAATTAAGGCAGCGTTCGTAAGAAACGTTTTCGTTCGACCATTTTTCTCCGACTCCACAGATATTACCCCCTACAACCTCACAAACTTTACCTCTTTATAATATTAGTATAGATTATAGATAATATAATTAGTTAATAGCTTCTGCCCGCGACTTTGCACGCGTGGAATAGTTATTTTGGGCTAAGACGCAGCAGAAACTCTCAAAAGGAAAAAATACCTCGATTTTAAAACATTTTTCATTGTTGCTCCACTCTTATTGGTCTTAGCGTGATGATATATAACTTATGACACTCACAAATAACGTGGCTTTCTATTGGTAAAAGAATTTTCAAAATCGGTTTGGTAGTTCCTGAGATTACCCCCTACAATGTCACGAACTCACAAACTTTACTTCGTTATAATATTAGTATATAAATTATAGCCCCTGCCCGCGACTTCGTCCGCGTAGTAATAGTTACTACTCTGGGCTAACGCTGACACACAGCAGAAGCTCTCAAAAAGAAAAAAACGTCTCGATTTTGAAACATTTTTCATCTGGGCTCCGCTCCTATTGGCCGTAGCGTAATGATATATAGTCTATAACCATTCTCGATCAATGAGCTATATAACACTGAAAGAATTATTCAAATCGGACCAGTAGTTCCTGAGATTACCCCTTACAACGCCACAACGTCACAAACTCACAAACTCACAACGTCACAAACTTTACCTCTTTATAATATTAGTATAGAGTATAAATGACAAAAAAGATTGAAATGCGATGAAAATGTAACACTAATCAATAAACAAATGACTACTTTTTGGAAAAAAAACCATGTTTTTAAAATAAAATTAATTTCAAATTAGAATTCTTAGCCAAACAAAAATTATTTTGATTTGAAATGGCCAGTACTGCAGAACGGCAATTTCATAGGTAAAGACCTATTATATACATGAGACTTATAAATGTTTACATATATAACAAAGAAAATACTTAAACAAAACAAGAGATAATAATAATAAATACTTCTTCTCATACTGCACAGCAGACGGTCTCCAAGTTGCAAGAACTGGGGTTGGAAGTTCTCCGTCATCCGCCCTACTCACCAGACCCTGCGCCTACAGACTACTACTTTTTCCAGAATTTGGATAACTCCTTGGCGGGAAAAAAACTCAATACCCGAGAGGCAGTACAAAATGCCTTTGAACAATTAGTTGCCTCCCGTCCAGCTGATTTCTTTAAGGAGGGCATCAATAAACTGCCACTGCGTTGGCAAAGATGCATTGATTGCATGCGTGATTACTTCGATTAATACAAATAAAAAATACATGAAAAAAAAATCGTTTAAATTTTTTTAATCAAAACGACAATTTCATAGGTAAAGACCTAATATATCTGTGTTACCCATACACATGTGTTACTATAGGATGTAGGCTCTTGCGGCGACACATTACTAAAATTGATAAAATCATAGTATTGAACAATGAATTATTCAGAACATATAAACAATATCATAAAATTAGGATATCGCAAGGCATTTTCATAGAAATAACAAATGCACACGCACACATCTACGTAGAATTAAGTACCTAGCTTTTTTTTTGTTTTTCTGTTTCTGCAGACTCTCGGTCCGCAGTCCGCACCCTTCCTTACTGTCGTTAATTTTTTTAGTCTGGTTAAAAATCGTTTTGCATGTGAGCAACTTTGTTTCTAATTAACTATTACATATTTTACGTTTACTACTTTACGTTACTTTACATTTTAGTATATTACCTATTTTCCATAGAGTATCGCCTTTATGGCGGTTTCATTTTTATCTTTTATTGCCATCTTTAACTATTTTAATGAAGTACCTAGTTAGGTAGTATTGTTAATTTAAAGAATATTGTAAATGGTGACAATGTTATTTGGGCAGTGGAACAGAATTCACTCAAAACGAAGTGTAACGGTGTTTCACGAGTCAGAGAGAAAGAAATTCAAAATAAAAGCGCGAGACACTCGGGTCCATATGGGATGTGTCTCGGCTACCCTTTCTGGGGCCACTATTTATATAATGACAGTTTGCAGGCGGCAACTCCCGGACACGAACGCACCGCTCTACTCGTTCCTACGACTACACTCACTACCAGTTATAACCACACTTCGAATCAATAACAAACGACGCGACGCACACATACCTTATTTATAAGTATATCAAATTCCAAATACGACATGTTCTCTTACTAAATTATCGGTTAGGTGCAACCTGCACACAACATAGCGTACTGTATAGCGATCCCATTGGACATGCCACTTACCAGTATATATGACTAGCGGAACCCGTGACGTCGGACGCGTGTTTTTATTATTTATTGTTGAGAACTGTATTTCTCTACTTATTACTAATGTAATATGCATATATATATAATGCATACATACACATGCGTGCATGCATACATAAACTATCCGTCAAAATAATGTAGATACAGCAGTAACTATATTTGCCTTTTAAATATTTAATTAAAAAACAATGTGTTATTTGCGTCAAAATTTTGATCAATACATCTAATATTGAGTTTTATCGGATGAAAAATTGCACATTTACTCAATTACTTTGCACGTTTAATATGAGTAGATCAAAATTGACATTTCTAGCAGATATTTAATTAATATCTTTGAAAATAAAAATGCCACAGAATGAAGTGTGAGAGTTAATATGTACAAGACAATAGAAAAAAAAGTTGATAGATTCGAATGAAGTCGTAAGAATTAGTTTTCGGGCGTTTACATTGGTAAGTCGCGTAAACTATATGACCATATAAGGAATTATGTACTATGGTATTGTATTATGTTTTAAAAATGCCTACAGAAAAGTCCCTGATAGCAGCATATGATATATCTCCTAAGGATAATTCACAGTAATCGTTATTATTAAATAGTGATTTGATATTTGGGACGCTATTTTGACCAGTCTAGTATTAATCCTTATTCAATGAAATTTTGTAATACATTAGTTAATTTGGTCATTTAATGTAGGATAAAGTTACCTTTTACTACATAATATTCCAATGAATATCTCAAAAGATATCATTGATTTAAAATAACGTGCAACAAAAAAAAGGTTGTGTAAATAATGTCACGTATCTTACTTACTTACTTACTTACTTACTTACTTACTTACTTACTTACTTACTTACTTACTCGTAGTTTCTGTCTCAGACGAACTATAAATATCAAAGCGCTAAAAATGGATTTAAGTCATTCAGAAACTTATGACGTCATATTAGTATACTGTACACAAGCGAATCCGGGACGGAATGCTAGTAATTAATAATACGATAATATTTGCAGCATGATTCGCAATTTCAGTAAACAGTTGCGGCAGTAAAACTGTGTTTGTATTGTTGTGAGGTGAGGGCGGTCGCGGTCGGTCAAATCTCACGGTTATGTAAACTTTACTAAGTAAAGAATTGATAGTAAAGTTTATTTAAACTGTCTTTATTTATTTATTTAACAAGTGCTTAGTAACGTAAACTTGTCTACGACGAAACCGATATACGATCCGAGAGTCGAACCCATGCAACAGGCGAAACATAACCGCGCCACGCCGCCTTTGAGACTTGCGATATGTCTGTCGGATTTTAACATTGATTTCGTTAAATTATCTAATATATGGAATAATATATTTATGTAAAATTATTTGACATGATAACATGAACATTCTGTGAACATATTGACAAACAAAAGCTCCGTTATAATTTTATAAACTTGTGTAAAAGGGCTGATGATATCGGTTGCAGTGGCGCGATGGCGACGCCACGGCCGGTGGTGAGTTCTCTGCCAAATTAGACTCAATAAAGTAAATATTTATCTAAGTTTCAATATAAACGTAGTAGGAGGTGAGATAGCCGTCAAATGAAATTGCTTTCCGACTAGACTGCGGGTGGCTTCGCTGCGTGCTGCTCGTATTTACAGCGTTCACCTTTTAACACATTTCACGGAACAAACGGTATCGTTTAACATTCAACTCATTTACATATCTATTTTTTTCTATTTGATGTTTCTATACAGTTTATTATGTACATGATTTCTATTTTTATGTCAGTGATTGTTAAACATTGCAAATAGAAATCGATGGAAACTTTTGATGACCTCGTCATCTGACAGAGAGCAGCGAACCTTTCCAACGACTGTTTTACAGACGTTATGAATATTTAGTCAGTTTCACTTCGGGTACTCTTCTAATTGTGACAAGTTAGTTTTAAACGATCCTCTCGGAGTGTGTGATAATGATAAAGTATAACTTGGTTCTTAGGTACCTATATGTATATTCTTCAACTTTTATTTTTATTTATTCTTCAGCTATTATAAATTGTGTACAACATATGTAAAAAAATAGGATACCGAATAATTATAAAACTTATATTATAAATATCGTTATGACATAATGTATTAGTTTTCGTTTTCATGCAGACTCCTGTGAATTGTGAAAAGTGATGAAATATAAAGCTAATTGGGTAATAGACGAGGGATCTCTCGGTAAATACGACATCGTGATGCCTTCAGTTGTGACAGGGAAGGGCGTTCACTAGAGGGTTCACCAAACCGAGGGGCGTCGACGCCATTTTATTTGTGACGGATTTTTCCAAGGGTTCTAAAATCTTGCTTAAATATTATTACAAATTTCACGTCACGACGTCAAATAGTTAAGTAAATACGAACCTATTTTATAATAAGTAACATAACTACGTAGAATCTATACCTACATGAAGATCTATACACACATATATATAATACGAGATAATTCTATGCATTAGATAAATACAAGAGATACTCGTTGTTTATATTATTAGTGGAAAACTTAGTGTACCAGCTCTAACATTGTTTGTTACTTTTTTCTAGTAAAACTTGGTAAATGTAATTATAATGTGAATTGTACTAGGTATGTATAGAATCACCTTGACCTTAGTACACAGGTACCAAACGCTTGGTGTTACACGCTAACAGACAGTAAAGATCTATTACTACTGACTATTACTGTTAATCATTACATACCTATAATTTAAAAAATATCGTAGATCAGTTTACAGACAGAAAAAAAGGTACTAAACTGAGTTATCTATGCTTGTTCATATATAGACATTATTGATTAGTGTTGATACCGCGAGCTAAATGTCGGCAAAATAACAATAGATATTTTTTAACTAAGTGTAGACAGACTGGACAAATACTTATTTTTTTTACTTGTAAATTCTGTACATAAATGCGAATGCTAGGTCTATAAATTTTAAAATTGACTAACAATATATTTAAACACGTCCCTGTGCGTGTGTGTATATATATTAAAAATAAACTTCAATAGCAATATGTTACACGTGAAGGCATTGCGTGAAACTCTGAATCCGGTGTGGATATATATGTAGGTAGTGTCGGTCGCGGTCGCCCGTAACTCATAACGAGGGATTATTATCTTATAGTATGTTCGAGTATGATATATGTATAAACGGTTTCGGATGGTTGCGGGTTGCGGTGCATCGCGTCGCGGTCGGTACGTCGTTAGGGAGGTGCGCCGGTACTCCGCTCCTCACTATTAGATCCATTGTATAAACAAAGGATTAAATTATCGCGTTAAGACAGAGATAATCCATACAGATGAGATGGTTGTTGACCTTCGATCTCCGGGAAACTAAAGCGGGCTGACTCACTCCAGGTTATTTTAAAATTCACAAGAATTATTCTGATAGATGTCTCTAGCTTGGTAGATATTCGTCAAAAACCTGGGAAACATTTTCGCTCATTCTAAATACTCACTATGATTTCCAAAATAAATTATTTTAATTTCAAAGTAAGTACAACGATCGCTTAATTTCGCGTGTAAAATTGATAATATCATTAGATCAATGCACCGAGCGGCGCTGAGACGCGCCAGCTCGTTGATATAAGGCCGCGTTTACGTAAGCCTACCTGTTTGTACAAGGCTTAACAATTTAAACAAATAGAATATACGCCAATATCAACACTGGCGTTTTAGAAAAACAATAAACACGCAAGTATCGGTTCACTGACCGATACAGTAGATAGTCTGCCAAAACAAGCACCCCTTACCTTCCACAATGAACACTGAAATGTGAAATGAATTTGCGGAATGAACTGTAAATAAATAAATGTAACCGAATGGTAAGTGAATGGAACGCGCCGCTGTTGTGTTGTGTTGTGAGGTCCAGAAGCGACTCGGGCGACAGTTCACGACTCTTCACGTACTCCCATTCCGAGTATTTATTGTAAGGAAGTTGTAACAATATTTATCGGATTCTTAGATTGCTAACGACGCGATGGTTCCACCGTGTAGGATTAGTAACTGCATCAAAATATTGTACTACGGAATCGCATATCCTAATGTATGTCCTGAGCATAACCATCAGACGGTACTGTTTAACTTTCACGTGTTATTAATAAACTAGCTGTACCCGCAGCTCTGCACGCGATTTTTTAATTCGTATTAAAGAATTATAAAATTGTGCAACTTTGTACAATTATAGAAATGATCTTTAAAAGCAATTGTAAGTACGACACGCACACCACTTACAGTAACATGTAACGTGTACATTAGATATATAAATACTAACAGCGTGCCAAATGAGGTTTGTCATCAGCAACATATATGGAACCTTAACCCACCATATAACCACCTCAGTGCTCTCTTACACTGTATATGAAAGTAATGAAACAATATCTTAAAATACTATTATAAAGATTTACATTACATTTAATATACATTGCCATTATAATTAAGATTTTGTGACTATACTTACAAAAAATAAACGCTTGTCTGTTCCGCAAGAAATTGTATTATGGAACTCTTTACGTAATACGTTTATAATCTAAGATCTTATTAGGAAGACTATAATCTATACATATAATAAAAGGCTAACGGGACGAAATCTGTACATTAAATATTTTAAAGAAAAAATACTCTGGGAGGGTTTACAATAAAAGACAGAACACATTTCTATAGTTTTAAAAATTTTTGTCTGTCGGTCTGTCTGTCTGTCTGTCGTTTGTACAGGATTCACGCAAAAACTACTGGACGGATTTTGACGAAATTTGGTATGGTAGTAGCTTATACGCCGTTATAACATTTAGGCTATATTTTACATATATATCACATTTGTATGTCTGTTTATTTTACTTTTAAGAAAACATAAAAGAGAAGAAATTTACGCAAAAATTACTAGACAGATTTTCACGAAACTTTGTAAGGTAGTAGTTTATACATCGATATAACATACTAGCTTCTGTCCTCGACTTCGTCCGCGTGTAATAGTTACATTTGGCCCCCGAACCCGAAAAAAATCTCTATTTTGGAACATTCTTCATTGATGCTCCACCCCCATTGGTCTTAGCTTGATTCTATATAGTATATAGCCTACCTCGATAAATGAGCTATCTAACACTTTTCAAATTGGAGTAGTAATTTCTGAGATAAGAGTGTTCAAGCAAACAAACTCTTCAGCTTACTGTAACAAGACCAAATCTGTACATTAAATATTTTTTGAAAATTATAATCGGGGTAGACTTTGTTATTGATTTAGAAGCCAAAGATTATCCTTTTACAATTTTTGTCTGTCTGTTGGTCTGTCCCTGTGAGCACGCATCACTCTGAAAGTACTGGACCGATTTTAACGAAACTTGACACAGGGATAACTAATATTACAAGGTTACATTTTAGAATTTGTCCTATAAAACGCAAGGGGTTCTCCAGAATAACGGACAAAAGTCAAAAATTTGTAGTTAGTGAAATTGTTGAAGGATTTTGGTAAATTTTCTTTGTGCTATATATAGCAGACAGATTAGCTATAAATTTAAGATATATTAGAATAAAGTTCCTTATTGCGCGTTACACGCTATGAGCGGATGGGAGCTAGACCGAAAAAAGTGTAACAAGACTATTTGCAACATCTTAGTACAAGAGCCGATAACGTTGGAAGAACAAACATTTTAGAAAAGCTGGTTTTTTTAATATATCTTTCTTTATGTTTTTCCAAACAAGATTCAGGATACCTGGTTGCCGCTAAACGTTGTCTTTATTAATGCGCATCACACATTTACAGGTATAAATATTGACTAGGAAACTTTTTTTTCAGTAAAACTTTCTTTTTAAACGTTATTAAAAACATGAATTTATCAATACCAGACAATTTTGTTATTGAAAATAATGTGCCAGATAATATTCTTTATAAATAAAAATAATCCATTTCATACCATTTTATTTTATCCTTTGCAAAGAACATAACATTTTAATAACCATTATGATACTAAGATTTCACCGTAAACAATGAAACACAACGATAAACGTAAACATATAACATGGGATTGACGCTATCTTGAATACATGCGTCTATAACAGGCGCTGCCACAATTATCGTAATCTTTATCATACAGCCAGTGTTGCGTCGAACTATAGCTATAGCTAAGTTATTCTAAACTGGTAGTTATTATATTGGGCAGTGTGGCGCGCGAGGACAGCTCCTGGCTTCCCCCCCCCTACCCCCTTTCCCCCCGCCTGCCACGATCCTTTCTGGATTAGAGTGCGATTATCGCTAGCGCGCGGGCGCATCCAGTAGAGTGCGATTATCGCTAACGCACGCATCGCAAGTTGCAATTAATTACCGCAAACGTGTGGACGCATCGCGCGTGAAATTACGCTATGTCTGTATCGCGGCCGTTCGAGACTCGAAAGTGAACTCTCTGTGCGGATCAATTCGTGAGTGATTAGTGAATACATTTTATGTGACCCGCCAACTGACTGGATACGGACACAAACCTGCTGAAACCAGCGATCAGCCTCTGCCAAGTAAGCGTGTATATTTATATTCTATCCTAGCTCAATCGATATACTCTTGGATCCTTTGATTGAGCATATTTCCCGTGATACCTTTGCCCAAGCAAACCGCCAAAATACAGTCTACATCTCTCCTTAGTCAATCAACCGCAGACAATGGAGGTGAAAAGAATCAAGTGAGTGGACCACATTCGATCCCCATCAGTTCATGGTCCCTCTAGCCGCAATTCCCTCCATAAACATATTATATATAATTTACCCTCTTTCATACAGCCAGTGTTGCGCCAAACTATAGGTATAGCTAAGTTATTCTATACATATTATTTTTAATTTACCCTTTCTTATGTCTAAATATAATAAAATAAAATTACAGCTATCTTAACATGGTTTGAACATACTTTTTTATTTAATAAAATAACATCAGACACATTATTGTTAATAGTAAAAATGTCGGGGAATAATAATTTCATGTTTTAGTAGGGTTTTAAAGTTAGGGAAAAGCAAAACATTCGAAAATTATTTAAAAATCAGTATTTTTGACTGTAAAGGTTCGATATACATTAATAAACGCAACGCTTACAGGCAGCCAGGTTAACCCGCACGTTGTTCGGAAGAACATAAAGACATAAAAAAATGGCTTATTTAAAATCGCTCTCGAAACCGTTGCTAGCTCTTAGACGAATAGTTACAGACAAGTGACGGTTGACGCGTCGACGCGTTGCTCATATATTTTTCTTCAATACAATGGAGTGTGAAAAAGTTTTAATACAAGTAGAAGATAGTTATGATCAAGTGGTAGAGATGATTATTTAATTTTATTTTTGCGTATTGTATATATGCAGAGTCTATGCGCAGTAGGTTAGGTGTCCTGATAGAGAAAAAGAGAGAGAAAGAGAGTAAATATAACATATATACATATAAAATTTTCATTTCAATAGCAAACCAAATCAAGGATTGCATATTGATAAATTAACTTTTATTAACTTGATTATCCCAGATCATTCGGTGTTTAATTTATCACTAATTATTTTATAAATATATTTTATCGTTTGATTTACAATTTAACTGTATCAATTTGATATTTTATAATATAAATTATACTGACTGTATAGTAAACGTCTCCAAAAAAGGAAAGGATCTTCGTTTCAACCGGGGGTCCATAGACCCCTCAAGCCTATTTTTACATTACCGCCTATATATGTAGGTTAGTTTTTATCTTAATTGAACCCAGTAGATGATGTTACGAACGGGTTCTAGGCTTATTTTAAAAGATTTCTCGCATACCATCTGGGTATATGTTTGAGTGAGTCCCTTGATAGTTTGAATTCACAATAGGAAACCGTAGGTGTGGCTGCAATCGGGTTTTGGGTTTATTAAAATTTTTCGCGTTTCCAAATACAATTGAAATTGGTGATAACCGATTTGGTGCAGACGAAGTTGCACGGGTCAGCTAGTCATATAATATAATATTAGGTCTTTACCTATGAAATTGCCGTTTTGTATGAAAAAATTTAAACGAATTTTTTTCATGTATTTTTTATTTTTATTAATCGAAGTAATCACCCATGCAATCAATGCATCTTTGCCAACGCAGTGGCAGTTTATTGATGCTCTTCTTAAAGAAATCAGCTGGACGGAAGGCAACAAATTCTTCAAAGGCATTTTGTACTGCCTCTCGGGTATTGAATTTTTTTCCCGCCAAGGAGTTATCCAAATTCTGGAAAAAGTAGTAGTCTGTAGGCGCAAGGTCTGGTGAGTAGGGCGGATAACGGAGAACTTCCAACCCCAGTTCTTGGAGACCGTCTGCTGTGCAGTATGAGGTCGCGCGTTGTCGTGCAGGAGCAGCGGAGACGAGCGATTGACCAATGCTGGTTGGAGATGTGCCAGCTTCTCCATCATTGTGTTCAGTTCTTCACAGTACACATTTGCAGTAATGCTCACCCCGTTTGGTAAGAAGCTGTGATGAATCACACCGGCGCTAGACCACCAAACAGTGACCATCACTTTTCTAGGGGTAAGTTTTCGTTTAGGGCATTGTTTAGGTGCTGAACCAGGATCCAACCAACTTGCTGAGCGCTTGCGGTTATCAAACAGAATCCATTTATCATCGCAGGTAACAATGCGGTTCAAAATTCCTTCATTTGTGTGTCTGTTGAGCAGTGCAAAGCACGTCTCGACGCATACTTCACGCTGGCGATCATTGAGTTCGTGGGGCACCCATTTGTCAAGCTTTTTTACCTTGCCAATTTGACGCAAATGGACCAATATTGTTTTGACGCTAACGTCGAAAGCTGCTGCTAATTCAGCCGTAGATTGTCTATCATCAGCTTCCACAATCGCCTTTAATTCGTCATTGTCGACCAAAGTCTTCGGACGACCGCGAGGTTCATTTTTCAGGTCGAAATTCCTAGAACGGAAGCGAGCAAACCAACAACAGGTGGTGCGTTGGTTTGTAGTGTTAGCTCCGTAAACGTCGTTGATGTTGCGTGCCGCTTGTGCCGCGTTGCTGCCACGACGGTACTCATATTGCATAATTACTCGAATTTTTAACGTATCCATGATGACAAAAAAGATTGAAATGCGATGAAAATGTAACACTAATCAATAAACAAATGACTACTTTTGGAAAAAGAATTCCATGTTTTTAAAATAAAATTAATTTGAAATTAGAATTCTTAGCCAAACAAAAATTATTTTGATTTGAAATGGCCAGTACTGCAGAACGGCAATTTTATAGGTAAAAGGTGCGAGCTGGACGTAACCCACTCTCTCCCCCGAGAGGGTGGCGTATCCAAAAGGGATTTCGCCACGTTAATAAAAAAAGGTGCTACTGATACGATTTTGAAAACTTTCACTGTTAGAAAGGTACATTATCTCTGAGTGCTAAAGATTCCTTTTTATTTTGACAAATATTTATATATTAATAATTAATCACAATAAATGTAATTAAAATCGGCAACAATTCTATAATATGACGAATAAAACGTACTATAATACGAGGAATAAAATCTGGTGCAAAAATATTCATTACTTTTAATTTTACAAAAAAGCCCACTAATAAAAACAAATAGCTAAATCAAAATAGAAATTTTATGGAGATAAAGTTTACTTTGTACAGCATGTTAATTGATAAAGTTGGTGAAATAAAAACTATAAGTTGGTAAAATTATTGCGTTGTTGCTGCCGCTGGGTCTATGAGAATAGTAAGCGTGGCATGGAAGGTATTATGTGTTTGAGTGGGTTGCTGAAATGTTTGGTTTCACAATTTAAAACTGTTAGTATAGCTGCAATCGGGTTCTACCTTTTTTAAGATTTTTCAAGTTTGGAAATACAATTATAACCTGTAGTAACCGAATTTACGCAGAAGTTGCTCGGGTCAGCTAGTGTTATTAGATAAATATAGTGCGCGAGTATTGTCAATGACATTTAGTTTTTGCTACCACACAGAAAGTAAACACTTGACTCTACTCTAAGCCTTTTAATTCTTTACAGTTTGCGATAGGCCGCATATATTTATAATGTATATCGAGTTTGTCTAAGCGTATCTTAATCAGAAATATTACTAGATCATAGACTAAATCTCGTTGGTGTCTCAAATAAATAATCAAATTAATATATTTTTATTCAATCACAAAGTTTATTTCAAGATTCAACGTATTATGCGTACATAAGGTACATTTCATAATTTATGTTTTCTGTTCCGCAAGAAGTACTCTATTAAAACTCGGATGTCGTGGTTTATCATGAAATGCACCTACTAACCTATATAAACATCCCGTTTAACATATAATACCTATACCTACATATAGAGTAACTTTATTTAGTTCATCGTTTGTTTTAGTACCCACCTGTGCTGTTTTTATTACAGATTTGTGTAATACATTCGAATGTATAATATTTATATGCGATCGATAGTAAAGAATAGGATGAGAAGTACGTGGGTGGTGCCCGCGTCAGACTAAGCTCCGTTCACTACATATGACAGAGGGTCCTCTCCGTTTGACTCGAATTACCAGAAACGACCATTTCAAGGTGATCCCTGACTTGGCATTTAATCATAGTGTAGTAGTGCGGACGCGAACAGAACAAATAAGCTGGATCGACGACTTCGAGCACAGTTCCGTCAATGGACTCTTGATTTTTTACTCCAACGCCGGAATGCGACAACTGAACACACTTGAGTGCCACCTCAGAGCTCACGAATGAATTGAATATAATTTGATTCTGTATTTATATTTTAATCGCGGTAACCTTCTACATATTCAATGTACAAACCGTAAAGTTTACTACATGAAAATAAGTATTACATCAGATTGAATTGCATAGTGTCAGCCACGGGCCGGCCGTGGGCCTGCTACGGTATCACCGACACAGACTCGCTCTCGACTCGACTCTAGACACCACATGCTAACGAGCCATTAAATACAAATCATAATTTCGAAAGAAACATAGTTCTTCAATATAAATTCAGTAAATGCTAATTATAGAAAAAAAACTAATTACTTATTGTGATTTATTTGATAAGAACCAAAATAAAATAAATGTGAACAAGCCGATTTCGAGGTGGCACACTTAAAAATATCAGTAATTTCATATGGGGCCTGAAAGAAAAGAAAATAATCAAAAAAAATCAAATCAGTTCTCGTATGAAATAAGGCGGATATGTCAAGAAAAAATTCACTGAAAGGATATGTATAAGTCCCCTAATATTAATTTTGAGTGGTTTCCCTTCTTGTATAAAGATTTTCGTTTTCAAAAACACGATGCATAACTTTTTTTTAGAAAATTCTCTAAATCAGCCGCTTTTTACATTACATTGATATAATAAATGCTATCACGTTGTTTTTGGTCACGATTTACTCAGAATAAAATAATCAAGAAAAATGCCAATTGCGATGTAAGTGTAAATTGTACTGGTGAGTTGGTACGGTTTACTGAAATTGATTGTTATCGACAGGTGCTCGTGTTTTTTGGTGTTTTCTCCGAAACTATCGATTATCGTGTTAAACTCAGTGGCGAGTCTAGTGTCCTTAGGCAGCACAGGCCAGAGTCAGATACAACCAGTCCTACAAAAACATTCATGTGTGAAAAAACTGTTACCGATGGATCCTTCACAATTGAACAGAATCTCTAAACACGGATCGCGTCATTTGGTACAATGTCATACTTACCAGATTCAACAAAAGGACGACACATTTAGTGTAAGACATGAAGACAGGTGACGAAACTTGGATTTACAGTTAACGATTCCAAAACACAGTAGCAATCGTCTGCTTGGGTCTTTTCAGGTGAGCCGAAACCAATAAACGTAGCGAGTGTGCGGTTTGTCGCTGAGGATCATCGTACAGTAAATAACAATAGATACATCAGGCCATTTATTGTTGGAAGTTATTCATGAACTCCGTAAAAATAACTAAATACACCTCATTATATTTCAACTTGACAATGCCAGTTTTCACATATGTAGTTTGAATATTTTTTAATTACGAATTAAATGATTGTCAATGTTGATTATCTTTATTCGTTGTAAATATCAGTCTCGAATAGATGGTGCTTTAAGGTAGTATGTTGACAGAAAACTGTAGGACCGACTGTTATAGATATTTCATAGATGGCTCCAGGTTTTAATTTTGAATTTCTTTTTCATCTCCAGTTTATTTTATAGTGCACGAGTTCTGTTTATCTATTTACTACGTAACTTCGCTTTTTCTGTATCAAGTTTTTAGGCACACCTCATTACTCTATTATACCAAATAATTTATCATAATTTTATTACAACATGTAATAACTGAGCTAGCTAGTTAGCCGAGTCAACTAGTTACCATATATATCAAAGGACGAAAAGTTTCACTGACAACAAAGAGTTATACTTTAATAAGTACCTGAGTTAATTCTCACTTAATGTTAATTGCTAATAAAGTCGAAGATTGTAAACACAATCCTAGAAAGAATTGTTTCCTAAGGCCCTAGAATTCATGTTGCTGAACGAGTTTCTATTAGCTCGATAATCAGTTAAAGCATCATTATGGTGACATATCAGGTGAGTATTTGAAAATTTTCTCTTGAACGCGTTATTGTTTCAATTACGGTTTAATTTACAAAAAATGTGCATCTATTGCTGTACTTAACTATGATGGATTTTAACTTGACAAGACTAAGAACTTATCACTGCAACTACATTCTTAACATGAAAATCACGAACCGAAGCTATTAATTTTCATTACATTTAACTATGTTTTTAGTTTTTACAGCTAGACTTAAAAATACTTATTACTTCGTTTTATTCAAATACGAGCTGACCCGTGCAACTTCGTCTGCACCAGATCGGTTACTACCGGTTTCAATTGTATTTTTAAACGCGAAAAATCTAAAAAAATCTATATATATAAATGTTTGCTGCGACACCTACCGTTTCCAATTGTGAATTAAAACTATCCCAGGACTCACAAAAACATATACCCAGTTGATATGTTAGAAATCTTTTATAAAATAAGCCTAGAACCCGTTCGCAGCACCAGCGAGTTCAGTTAAAATAAAAACTGACCTACATATATTGGCGCTAAATGTCTTCCCAGTACCCCCTGGGGTTCTCTTGTGTTCATTCACCTTCGCGCCCGTTCGCTATTTGAGTAGAGCCAGCTGCAGCGACAACACAACAATTTTTCCAGCTTATAGTATTTATTTCGCATTATCTTCTGACTAACTTCATCGATTAACCAGTATGTTAAAAAATAAACTTTATGTACATTTCATTTACATTTTGAATTAGTTATTTGTATTATAAGAATTATGAAAAGTATGCGTGAAATCTGTATCCAAACTTAATATTGTCAAATTTATTCAGTTTTGACGTATAAACACCATTTTTTTCGCTGAGATATTAAACTTAGATGAAAAGAAAGTTATTAACTCCGGGGGTCATTGCATATAGGTTTATTACGTTTGTGTTTAGGGAAAAAATAGGTGAAACTGAATTTTATGGGGGTTTATATTTTAGAGTTTTTTTATTAACGAATATAGATAGACCCTGAGATAACACAAGACGCTCAATCGTATTTATGAGTTGTTACGGTTCGATTTTGGGACGCAAGGTACAAAAATGCATTTTTTAACCATAATTTTGTCAAAAATAATTTGCGAAATACGTTCTCTATTGATACGCTGACAAATTTGATGGCGGTCTGATTTACATTGCAATGTACTGATAGGTAATGCATAACATTTGATGGCGGTCTGATTTACATTGCAATGTACTGATAGGTAATGCATAACATTTGATGGCGGTCTGATTTACATTGCAATGTACTGATAGGTATTGCATAACATTTGATGGCGGTGTGATTTACATTGCAATGTACTGATAGGTAATGCATAACATTTGATGGCGGTCTGATTTACATTGCAATGTACTGATAGGTAATGCACAATATTTGATGGCGGTCTGATTTACATTGCAATGTACTGATAGGTATTGCATAACATTTGATGGCGGTCTGATTTACATTGCAATGTACTGATAGGTATTGCATAACATTTCGTCTTTCCACTAAAATATAATTTTATGTAATATGCAAAAGTATAAAGTAAACGCACCAGTTATGGATATTATAAGATCATGATGTCACGTTCTATATATATACATTTAAAAAAAATACTCATTCAATTATTTAAATAATTTTGGATACATATGAACAGAGAAATATTGCTTTAATTACACGTCTTCCATTTATATGTTTCATTAAAAAAAACTATGTAACAGGTACCAAATGCGAAGAGCCCCCGTGCTTATTTTATAATAGATTTAAAAATAGGTGCCAAATTGTGTTTTTTATTTGTATAATAAAACTAATATATTATCTTTATTGAATAAATATTTCTAATCTATTTCACTAATGAATTCCCTAAGAAGTAGAAGAATTGAAGACTCGCTGTTGTTTTTTTGATCACCATTTTCAAACTGAACGACTGATAATTCTGAACTCTCATAATTAGATCGCTCAAGTATATAAGTATGTTCTCTGGTACTAAGTGTTATATGAGATTATAATAACGATAGATTTCTAATGTCTAATTTCTAATGTGTTCATTACAGGGACGCAGCCCAATAATGGTACATTTACGTTAACTTCAAAAGATCAGAAGAAAAAAAAATATTTTAAATATTAGATAGTTTGTAAATAAAGAATATTATAAAAGGTAAATTATTACGTTTATATATAATACATTACTGAAATTACCTAATATGAAAAAATTGGTTTGAATATCATCTTAATGAATTAATTATTTATGCATTTTTTTAACTCGCATGTAAAAAAAAAACAATTTTTTATAAAATATTCATTGTACTAATTATTTTTTTAAGACTTTTCAACTTTAGGTTTAGAGGTAAGTATTTTTTGTGAGTTGGTATCACTGTACGCTAGTCGAGTCAGGAATCAGTAGTGGATGAATGAATGGATAGGAAGGAGACATGGAACCCTCACATATAGAGTGGTGCAACTGATGACAGGACATGGCTGCTTCGGCAGATATCTGCACCTGATTGCTGGTAAGGAGGCAACACCTGAGTGTCATCACTGCGGAGCACCTTCGGACACAGCTCAACATACTCTCGAGCTATGCCCAGCGTGGGACGAAGAACGGAATATGTTGACAGCGGTTATTGGCAGCGATCTTTCCCTAGGGAAAGTAGTGCAGTTGATGGTTGCCAACGAACAAGCATGGCGTGCTACTGCCTCGTTCTGTGAGAGTGTGCTCTTAAAGAAGGAGACGGCCGAAAGAGAAAGAGAGATATCGTCCAGACCACCCATCACGAGCCAGCGCGGACGAGCTGGACGTGGTAGAAGAAGAAGAGGTAGAGGATATTTCCACAACATGCCTCCCTAGACTAACCTCCTAGGTAGGGTGGGTATAGGGTAGGAAATCACTGGCTTGCCTACTTTCAAAGTAGACTTGACCAGGGATTAAGTAGGAGTAGGGCGTACGGTTAGGGTTCCGGGTTAGGGTAGGGTTGGTTAGGTAAGAGAGGGGCTGTTAGGCTTAGGGGTAGTTAGGTTGGAGGGGCCCTAGGGAGGCCATGGTGGACGAGGAGTAAACCTCGGTAAAAAAATCAATCGCGGGACGGCGGCGGAGCGGCTTGGCCTCTCCGCTGCCGGCCGAACCCAGGGCGGAAGGGGCGGGGGTCCTGACTTCCCATTGCACGGGTTCGGCGGGCTGGGAGGCAGTCTTGTAACCGGGCTGCCTCAGCGGGTGCGGCGTCGGAACGCCTGCCGCCGGGGGCGTCTCGGAGCTTGCTCACGCTACCCCGAGGCACTCCCAAAGTGCGGCGTAGGTTATCGTGGAGTTTTTTAGTCGATTAAAGGTCGACTCAGTTCAGGACCTCCCCCGGGGACCTGGCAATGTCTGTGAAGAGGGTTCTCCACGTTAAAAAAAAAAAAAAAAAGGAATCAGTAGTGACCGAAGTTCGGTAGTCCGGTGAAGCTGTTAAGACCTAGCTAGGTCAATAGCGTAGTCAGTTCGAAAAAAAAAAGATCGAAGTGCGAAGGAGAGACGTTGTCGCCACGCGCTTCCGATCACGACAACGCGACAGGTACCTACGAAGGTAGTTGCCGATCTCGATATCGATTGGTTAATTATACAAATTGAAAATAAGCCAGCAATTTGGGATAAAACTTGCACGGATTATTCGTATCATATAGTATATTAAATCAGGAGTTTGGGTTGAGATATACGAGGATGTCATTGAAAATTGGAACAACCTTGAGATTGGACAAAAAACTCAATATTTTTATACATACGTAAATCATTATCTATACATCTATACATATAATAAAAATGAAGTGTCTGTATGTAATATCAAAATAAAAATTTTTGACTGATTGGGTACGAAAATATACACGACTAGCCGACCCGTGCCCACTTCATTGGGCGGTAATAGGCATTATCAAGCTACAACTTTTCTCTAGAACTCAATCATATATATCTCATAATTAAGGCAGCGTTCATAAGAAACGTTTTCGTTCGAGCATTTTTCTCCGACTCCCCAGATATTACCCCCTACAACCTCACAAACTTTACCTCTTTATAATATTAGTATAGATAGTATAGATAATATAATTAGTTAATAGCTTCTGCCCGCGACTTCGCACGCGTGGAATAGTTATATTGGGCTAAGACGCAGCGGAAGCTCTCAAAAGGAAAAAATACCCCGATTTTAAAACATTTTTCATTGTTGCTCCTTTAGTGTTTGGCGTGTGTGAGTGTAGGGTGGAGAAAATAATACTCCAATTTATAAACTACTAATCAAGATTTATTATTTGGAAAAGTAAACGTGTAACGTAAACGTGTCAGTAACGACTGACTCGAGTGGGGGCTGTGTCTAACTACGTAGTACTTTAATACAAAAAGCGTTGTCAGCATTACCACTACACTCCGCTCCTATTGGTCTTAGCGTGATTATATGTAGCTTATGACACTCATAAATAACGTGGCTTTATATTGGTAAAAGAACTTTCAAAATCGGTTTAGTAGTTCCTGAGATTACTCCCTACAACGTCACAACGTCACAAACTTTACCTCTTTATAATATTAGTATATAGATTATAGCCCCTGCCCGCGACTTCGTCCGCGTAGTAATAGTTACTACTCTGGGCTAACGCTAACATACAGCAGAAGCTCTCAAAATGAAAAAAACATCTCGATTTTGAAACATTTTTCATCTGTGCTCCGCTCCTATTAGCCTTAGCGTGATGATATATAGCCTATAACCATTCTCGATGAATGAGCTATATAACACTGAAAGAATTATTCAAATCGGACCAGTAGTTCTTGAGATTACCCCTTACAACGCCACAACGTCACAAACTCACAAACTTTACCTCTTTATAATATTAGTATAGAAGTATAGATAATGGTATCAAATATGCAATTTTTAACATTTTTGTCGGTCTGTCTGTTTGTTCCGGGTAATCTCCGAAACGGCTGGACCGATATTGACGAGAATTTCACTGGCAGATAACTGTAATTACAGCGGGTTACTTAGGCTACTCTAAATTAGACTAGCTATTAACCGCAGCTTTGTTCACAATACTATCTTCAAAACGGTTGGACCGATTTTCACGGAACTTTCACCAGCAGATAGCGGATATTATAGCAAGTAATTTAATATATTTTAATTTAAACTAGCTGTTAACTGTGGCTTCGCCCGCAGTATTATCTCCAAAACGGTTCGACCGATCTTCACGAGACTTTCACTGGGAGATAGCTGACCTTATAAACAGTAATTCAAATAATTTTAGTTAATACTAGCTGTTAACCGTGGCTTCGCCCGCAGTGGTATCTCCAAAACGGTTAGACCGGTCTTCACGAAACTTTCACTGGCAGATAGCTGACTTTACAAAAACTAATTTAAGAAATTTTACTTTATACTAGCTGTTAACCGTGGCTTCGCCCACAGTGCTTTCTCCAAAACAGTTAGACCGATTTCTACGGGACTTTCACTGACAGATAGCGAACCTTATAAAAAGTAATTGAGGTTATTCTATTTTAGACTAGCTGTTACCCGCGACTTTCAACTCATTCTTTATTTTTAATTAGAGAAATAATTATCAGCTTATTGTTTACAATTCGACATTATAATTATTAACTTTAATGATATAGAGGTCTTCCTAATAAGATCTTAAATTATAAACGTATTACGTTAAGATTTCCATAATAATTTCTAATTTCTTGCGGAACAGACAAGCGTTTATTTTTTGTATAATCACAAAATCTTAATTATAATAGCAATGTATATTCAATGTAAATGTAAATCTTTATAATAATATTTTAAGTTATTGTTTCATTAGTTCCTTATACAGTGTAAGTGAGCACTGAGGTAGTTATATTGTGGGTTAAGGTTCGAAATATGTTGCTGATGACAAACCTCATTTGACACGCTGTTAGTATTTAAATATCTAATGTATACGTTAAATGTTACTGTAAGTGGCGTGCGTGTCGTACTTACAATTGCTTTTAAACAGCATTTCTATAATTGTACATAGTCTCACAATTTTATAATTCTTTAATACGTATTAAAAAAACGCGTGTGAAGCTGCGTGTACAGCTAGTATTTTATATAAAAGAACCTTCATAGATGTTGTTATTGGATTTACCTAATATTGCTTTCGTTTGTATCCTTGAGTAATAATTAAACACTAACTCGGACTTTGACTTTGTAATCCACGACCATGTTTCTTCCGCGACGATCGTAATACGAATGATGAAACTGTACCGCAGTGCGCGGATCTAATGTTGCAGAATTTTTTCCAGTTCGAAATAAAAACAGCACCGCAACTTGTGCACGCTCACCCTTATACTTTTGAAAGTTTTAGAACAAAATTTAACTTAGGTTTTCTTTGTTGTTTATTAGTATTTGTTTTGATATTATTATTTTACATGTTAAATGTGACCACAACTATCAGCTCTTAGAATATTATAAGAGAATTACCTAACTCCTGGTATATTTGCCAAAATAAAAAAATATCTATAGCACTGAGATATAATATAGCTTTCTAACAATGAAAGAATTTTCAAAATAGGATCAATAGTACCAATAAGATTTCCCGAACACAAAACTTTACCTATGCTTATAATATTAGTATAGATATAACATAGTATGGTAATTGCAAACACCTCAACTAATTACTTTAATCGTAGATTCACAAAGCTAAACCCAACTAGTCCAAGACTCCACAATATTTAAGAACTAATTTTATTATAAAACTAGCTGGCCCGTGCAACTTCGTCTGCATCAAATTGGTTATCACCGGTTTCAATTGGATTTTTAAACGCGAAAAAATTTAATAAACCTAAAACACGATTATAGCCACACCTGCTGTTTCGAATTGTAAATCCAAACTATCAAGGTACTCACTCAAACATATACCCAGATGGTATGTTAGAAATCTTTTAAAATAAGCTTACAACCCGTTCGTAGCATCATCTACCGGGTTCATTTAAAATAAAAACTAACCTACATATATTGGTGGTAATGTAAAAAAACTTGAGAGGTCTATGGATCCCCAGTTGAAACGAAATTCCTTTCCCTTTTTTGTAGACGTTTACTATACAGTCAGTATAGTTTACATTATAAAATATCAAGTTGATAGAGATAAATTGTAAATTAAACGATAAAATATATTCATAAAATAAATTATGATAAATTAAACACTGAATTATATCATAACTAATAAGTCTTTACCTATGAAATTGCCGTTCTGCAGTACTGGCCATTTCAAATCAAAATAATTTTTGTTTGGCTAAGAATTCTAATTTCAAATTAATTTTATTTTAAAAACATGGAATTCTTTTTCCAAAAGTAGTCATTTGTTTATTGATTAGTGGTACATTTTCATCGCATTTCAATATTTTTTGTCATCATGGATACGTTAAAAATTCAAGTAATTATGGAATATGAGTACCGTCGTGGCAGCAACGCGGCACAAGCGGCACGCAACATCAACGACGTTTACGGAGCTTACACTACAAACCAACGCACCACCTGTTATTGGTTTGCTCGCTTCCGTTCTAGGAATTGCGACCTGAAAAATGAACCTCGCGGTCGTCCGAAGACTTTGGTCGACAATGACGAATTAAAGGCGATTGTGGAAGCTGATGATACACAATCTACGGCTGAATTAGCAGCAGCTTTCGACGTTAGCGTCAAAACAATATTGGTCCATTTGCGTCAAATTGGCAAGGTAAAAAAGCTTGACAAATGGGTGCCCCACGAACCCAATGATCGCCAGCGCGAATTACGCGTCGAGACGTGCCTTGCACTGCTCAACAGACACACAAATGAAGGAATTTTGAACCGCATTGTTACCTGCGATGAAAAATGGATTATGTTTGATAACCGCAAGCGCTCAGCAAGTTAGTTGGATCCTGGTTCAGCACCTAAACAATGCCCTAAACGAAAACTTACTCCTAGAAAAGTGATGGTCACTGTTTGGTGGTCTAGCGCCGGTGTGATTCATCACAGCTTCTTACCAAACGGGGTGAGCATTACTGCAGATGTGTACTGTGAAGAACTGAACACAATGATGGAGAAGCTGGCACATCTCCAACCAGCATTGGTCAATCGCTCGTCTCCGCTGCTCCTGTACGACAACGCGCGACCTCATACTGCACAGCAGACGGTCTCCAAGTTGCAAGAACTAGGGTTGGAAGTTCTCCGTCATCCGCCCTACTCACCAAACCTTGCGCCTACAGACTACTACTTTTCCCAGAATTTGGATAACTCCTTGGCGGGAAAAAAATTCAATACCCGAGAGGCAGTACAAAGTGCCTTTGAAGAATTTGTTGCCTCCCGTCCAGCTGATTTCTTTAAGAAGGGCATCAATAAACTGCCACTGCGTTGGCAAAGATGCATTGATTGCGTGGGTGATTACTTCGATTAATACAAATAAAAAATACATGAAAAAAATTCGTTTAAATTTTTTCATACAAAACGGCAATTTCATAGGTAGACCTAATATTTACCTAATATTTTCAACTTGTATTAAAACTTTTTCACTCTCCATTGTATTGAAGAAACATATAAATATTAAAAAGATATGAGCACGGCGCGTCAAATGTCACTTGCTGTAACTATTCGTCTAAGAGCTAGCAACGTCTCCGACAGCGAATCCCAGTAAGCCAGTTTTTTATATATCTTTATGTTCTTCCAAAGAGCGTGCGGGCTACCTGGCTGCCAGTAAACGTTGCGTTTATTAGTGCATATCGCAACTTCACAGTCAAAAATATTGATTTTTATATAATTTAGAATGTTTTGTTTTTCACTAACGTTGAAACGCTACTAAAACATGAAATTATTATTGCCAGACATTTTTGCTTAACAATAATGTGCCCGATGCTACTTTTTGTAAATAAAAAAAGTATGTTCGAACCATGTTAAGATAGCTGTAATTTTAATATCATTTTATGTAGACATAAAAGAGAGTAAATTAAAAATAATATGTATAGAATAACTTGGCTATAGATACAGTTTAGCGCAACACTGGCTGTATGAGAAAGACAGCGATAATTGTGGAAGCGCCTGTTATAGACGCATGTATTCAAGATGGCGTCAGTCCCAAGTCATATGTCTACGTTTATCGTTGTTTTTCATTGCTTACGGTGAAATCTCAATATCATAATGGTTAATAAAATGAAATATGTTCTTTGCAATGGAAAAAATAAAATAGTTTGAAATGAATTATTTTATTTATAAAGAATATCATCGGGCACATTATTGTCAATAACAAAATTGTCTGGCAGTGATAAATTCATGTTTTTAATAGCGTTTAAAAGTTACTAAAAAAATGTTCCTAAAATTTTTTATAAATCGAAATTTTGACCTGTAAAGGTGTGATGCGCATTAACAAACACAACGTTAACCGGCTACCAGGTAACCTGAATCCTGTTTGGAAGGACATAATATATCTTCATATTAAAGAACCAGCTTTTTCTAAAATTCTCGTTCTTCCAACGTTGCTGGCTCTTGTACTAAGGTGTCGCAAAAAAGTCTAGTTACATTAACTACATTTTTTTGTCTTTCGTAAACCTGGAGAACCCTTTGCGTTTTATGGGACAAAAAGTATCCTAACTGTAACCTTGTAATATTATTTATTACTGTGTCAAGTTTCGTTAAAATCGTTTCAGTACTTTCAGCGTGATGCGTGTTCACAGGGACAGAAAGACAGACAGACAAACAGACAGAAAGACAGACAGACAAAAATTTTAAAAGGGCTATTTTTGGCTTCTATGTCGACAACAAAATCTACCCCGATCAAAATTTAAAAAAATATTTAATGTACAGATTTGACCTTGCTACAGTTTTATTATAGTATAGATATCGAAACAATGCACGTACTGATAGAACTTTAATTGAGATTCATCTTCTATAATGTAGACTGTAACTATTATCCAGGTTTATGTTTTGGGAAAAGATCATGCCACCTTTGTTTATCAACACCATGTCTAGTCACATTTTTGAAATGAAACATAACATGAGTTAAATTTTGGCAGCCACCAATATGAGAATATGCGCCATAATATTCCAAATATGAAGATGAAAAGTTATATGTCAGAAACGTGTATCTCAAAATTTCAAGTTTATAAATAAATAGCTTTTAAGTACATAAAATACGGAAGGAAACCTTTGTATACAATAAGATAAATGTAACAACATATTAGTGACAGCTTCGTTTACATATATTTTTCAACTTTGTCGACATGGTGTTATTGTAGTGAATTTTCTTTAGAATCGTTGTGGTTTGTAAATCGATGGAAAGGAAATGCTTCATGGCAAAGAGACAAACACATACAGGACTTAGCCTACTTATTACATTTTATGCTTCTAATTCAACTGATTGTTAATTACGCAAAGAAAGGTCATGCTCAGTTATAACGTACATTATACGGACCGAAGACGTCGATTTGCAACCTAACGATCGTTTTTTTCTTGTTATTTGTTTTTTTTAAAGAAGCATAGTGACATGAAATATAGTTCAAATTTTTAGTTAATCTGTCTGCTATACTACATAAAAAAATATGACCAAAACCCGTCAAGAATTTAGTTAGTAGGTAGTAGTAGGCGGTAGAGCCACGCTGAAGTTATTACTGATTTTAGTATGAATGGGTCGGCTCGCCCGGGTTAGTACCACCCTCTCATAGAAAACCGACGTGAAGTAACAGTGTTTGCATTGTTGCGTTTCGTTAGGTCAGTGAGAGCGCCGGAGACCCACCTCCCCTCCCCTTCCACTTTACCCTTCCCCTTCCCTTCCTCCCCCCCACACAGGCTGGCAACGCACTTGCAACTCCCCTGGTGTTGATCCACCTGTCTGTTTGCCTCCTATGATATAAAAAAAAAAGAATTTCATTAACTACCAATTTTTGAATTTCGTCCGTTATCCTGGAGAACCTCTTGCGTTTTATGGGACATAAAGTATACTAGATGTTATTTAAATAAATTATTTTTGGTTTCTATATCGATAACAAAGTCCATCCCAATTATAATTTTCAAAAATTACTTAAGGTACAGCTTTGGCCTCGTTACAGTTTTATTATATGTATAGATGCGTATGTTTTATGATCTATAAAACTGTTATTTATTTATATTATAGGCTATCAATTTTTAAATAACACATAATTCTCCTGTACAAAATTGCATTAAAATCAGTTCAGATTTAAAAAAATATATTCTTAAGTGTGTCATGGTTTACTATTATACTTTGTCTATTGCGAAATGTCATATAATTCTCGTATATAATAGGTATGTCATAAAAATAGGTCGAGATGAAGTATATAAATATATATTACTTTAAGAGTTTTTAGATTTTTATTAAGAATAATCTATCAATTTTGGAATATCATTTTAGTTTTCGTGATACTAGAAAATAATTTATTTTTATTTAGTATTACTAGCTGCGCCCGCTACTAGCATGCGTTTTTTTTAAATTGTATTAAACAAATAAAAAATTGTGAGACCATGTACAATTATAGAAATACTCTATAAAAACAATTGTAAGTACGACACGCACGCCACTAACAGTAACATGTAACGTGTACATTAGATATATAAATACTAACAGTGTATCAAATGAGGTTTATCATCAGCAACATATTTAGAACCTTAACCCACCATATACATACCTCAGTGCTCACTTACACTTTATAAGGGACTAATGAAACAATGACTTAAATAAAGATAATATGTTTATGGTCTAATTTTAGGAAGACCCCTTCTATCTTCAAAATTACTAGTAACGCTAATAATGTTGAATAGTATACAATGAACAAGCTGATGTCTTGAAATCTTGCATAATTATAAATCAAAATATAAGACTTTATATCTGTCTAAGCAGTTTTTAATATTCGACAATTTAAATAGTGATCATAGAACTCGATACAATATTCTTATATGTTACTATGGTTGCTGAGTTATGTAGATGAAAGCGCGGTAAATAAATCAAAATGTTGAAAAAGACAATATAATTCAAATTACATACATACATACAGATATATGAATTTCAATTATATTTATTCTTGGAGTCCAGTACAACGCACATCTTACGCATATGTTTACAGTGAACAACATATTTTTGCTAAATTTCATGCGGACGAAGTCGCGAGTAACAGCTAATCTAAAATATAATAACCTAAATTACTTTTTATAACGTCCGCTATCTGCCGGTGAAAGTTCCGTAAAAATAGGTCCAACCGTTTTGGAGATTGGGCCACGGGCGAAGCCACGGTTAACAACTAGTCTAAATTAAAATAGATTAAATTACTTGTTATGATGTCCGCTATCTACCGGTGAAAGTCCCGTGAAAATCGGTCCAACCGTTTTGGAGATAGCATTGCAAATAGAGCCGCTGTTAACAGCTAGTCTAATTTAGAGTAGCCTAAGTAACCCGCTGTAATTTCTGCTATCTGTCAGTGGAATTCCCATAAAAATCGGTCCAGTAGTTTCGAAGATTACCCGGAAAAAACAGACAGACGGTGTGACTGACACCGACAAAAAATGTAAAAATTGCATTTTTGTTATCAGTAGCGTGTATACTTTCATACCCAATCAGTAAAAAAAAATATTTTGATATTACATACATACTTCATTCTTATTATATGTACAGCTAAAGAGTTATATTGAAATTTAAAAAAATATACTTAGTATTTTTTTTAATGAAGTAATATAATATTATTAAAATTTATACCTATATATTTATTAGTCTAAGCAAAAAATAAAATAATATTCTATTCGAAATGGCGACCTTTGGCTTTTATACAGGCCTTTAATTTGTTTGGCCACGTATCTATGGATTTACGCACTGTTTCCAAGGGAAACTTCGCCACTGCTTAATCCAAAGATTTTTTAAGAGACTCAATGTCACCGTGTCGTTTAAAGCAGGCCATGTCCTCTAAAAATGACTATAATTTGAAGTCTAAAGGGTTGAGGTGTGGTAGGCCAGGGCACACCAGGGCCAGGGCAGGGTAGATGAGGGCCAGTCTTCAGCTCTTATAAAGTCCGGAACGTTGGTTTCAAGCCAGGCTTGGGTAGTTCGTGCCTTGTGACCAGGTGCAGAGTCCTGCTCAAAAGTCCGCAGTATATTTTTTTAAAGTGTATTGGTGAGAGGTTTCACAACATGAACCAAGACTGTATCTTGGTACAATTTGGCTGAAGTTTTCACTACTTTTTTACAAAAATGTAGTTTTGTGACTCCTTGATAAGACACGCCCCACCAAACCATCACTAACGCAGGATGATGACCACGTTGTACCTTTCCGACCACTTGAGCAGCTTCTTTAGAACTGTGAGCGTACACTTTATCATTTTGCTTATTGTAGTGTTCTTGAATCGTGAAAATTTTTTCATCGGTAAAGAGGATATTTCTGTGCCTTTCACCTGCGTATCGCGTTTTGATCGATCCACTCTCTTTAATTGTAAAGATTGATTTAGGGCATGTCCTATATATCGACGATAAGCACCGGGCTTCAGGTCTTGTTTTATATTACGCGACAGAGTCCTAGCGGGAATCTTCATTTCTCGCGATAAGATTTTTTGTTTCCTAATGGGGTTTCGACTAATTCTGGCTTTAAAAGCATTAACAGCCTTTGTAGTTCTAACAGCACGCGGCCGCCCCGATCTTTTCTGGTCTTCGACAGAGGAAGTGTTGTTATATCTGTTGATACTACGATAAACGAATATACGGCTGATACCAAGCTTTTGAAGTGTCTGGAATATGACCGACGATCCAATCCAATTGGCAATCCAATTTTCTTAAACACCCCATTCCATATTGTAATTTGATAATGAACACGAAAAAGTATGTGAAATGGCGCAAAATCGAAAGAGAAGTTTTTAAAATAATATACATGTTCCAAATTCAAAATAATTAAAAAGTTGAGAAATTTTAATAATAATGTTAATAAATAAATAGTTATATTTAAGTTAGTAAAAGTCGATACATAATAACTGAAACATTTGTAAGTTGCATTTTTCATTTTGATATCACTTCATTACAGTGGAAAGTCGGCGACAATAACATTGTGGCGCCGCGGGGCAACATAAAACATCAAGCCGCCATGCCACTACCTGAACGGGAGGTGTTCATTAAAAACAGTTTATTCATTATATTATGAAACTAGTGGTGCCCGCGACTTCGACCGCGTGGAACCTCATCTATAAAACAGTGACTAACAAAGTCATCTGAATTTATTAAGTCCATCTACTTATCTACATTTCTCTCGTACTTAAGTCGCATCGTCATTAAAATTACAATAACTTTTGATAGACCGAACCGATTTTAATGAAACAGAGACTAAATGTTACTCGAAGATATGCTATATGATTTTATTGAAATGGTTTTATCATGATCGCAGTACTTTAGCAGTGACTCGTGTCCAAACAAACAGACGGATATTTCTAAAAATGATTGAAATGTATGTTATTACTTATTCCTAGACACCTACAATATTTTTTTTTACAAAAATCTAAAAAGTATACAGACACGTTAGATTTACATGTTTATTATATGTACCTATACCTAGATATTACGGACGCGCTTGCTATAAAGAACGGTAAATGTAAAATCGAAATAAAAAAAATGTGAATAGACCAAAAGGTCTGGCAAACGTGTATAACTTCGATTTTTTTCATCTGATAAACCATATATAGTCGTTTACCGGCATCTACAAATGCGAAAACCTCGCAATATATATATTAGCCGTTATTTTAATTATTTGAGCCGGTAATTGAAAGTGATTATGTTTTATTCCTGTATTTAAATGTTGAGGTGTTGATGGTGAAGAGAAAGCGAGAGTCTATCGTCTTATTCCTCAGTAAAAACAAAACTAGATACGCAATCTGTTGGCTCCTTGATAGGCGTTATAATATAAAGTTTTATGTTAGCGCTGGTTGTTATTTAGTAAAAGATTTAATAATTCGGCTGTATTTAATATCTTGTAGGTCGCAAACAATGCACAACGGCCGGAGGGATGTAAGAAAAAAGGACTCACCTTTTCGCTGTTGTCGCAGTCGTAGGAGGCCTCCTCGTTAATCACTTTAATTGTAATTATTGTCACTTAGGATCACACTTTCCAACTTTTCAATCAATTATGGGTATTAATGTCTATAATAAGGTATTATTCGATTTTAGACCAGAGAGACGCGTCGTTGTCTCTCCGTAATTGCACTGACACACTAAGTACCGTTGAGGGGGTTGGGGGGAGGAAATATGGCACTGAATGGATTTAAAGAGGGACGGTTTAACCGTTGTGCATTGCATTGCTTCTAAACCATTTTAGCTTAAACATTTTATGATACTATTAATTTCCGCTCGTAAGTAGGTCTAAGTTTTATTGGAATTTTACATGTACCTCTTACAACAGATTGTAAAAATTACATCATTCTATTTTAGATACTTATGTTACAGTTCTCCGACTCTTGATAACCTTCGACTTTTGACGTTCAAAATTAAATTCTTTTGAGGATCAAATCGCTCTTAGAAGTTTTTATATTGTTCTTCGTAGTCATTTTGTTTATGACTTTTAAAATTCAATTCATCGTATACACCTAGGTCGTACGTTCCTATTCTATGTAGAAAAATTGTGCAGCTATTTCGTTCAGTAGCCAATTTACACCTTAATACTGTTAAGTCGATTGGACAAACCAAACATCCTCTTACAAACACGCTGTGGGCAATGTAATCGAGTTCCAACATTGATGGCGGTTATTCAATGCTGCTGTACAAAATTTATATCGTTATAGTTTTATCTATTCACTTTTTGCTATTATATTTTGTTAACTATGTAATCTGCGACGTAACTTTGTAATTCTAGTCATCATAATTTTCACAATATCACATCTGACACCATGAGATGCATTAGATGGGATTCATAAATTGTTCTTCATTGAGTTCTCAAGCGGAACTCATTTACTTTGCAACCTACGTCATATATAACTAAGTACATAGCACTGTGCATTGTTAATTTCGCCACTGTCTTTATATGTTGGTGAAAGGACACAAGAATCAATACAGTTTTCAGAGTCGATCCAGGAGAAGTCGATATAAACCCGTCGCAAATATAGACGCTGTTTTTTGTATACGAAAACGGGTTTTGACAGTTGGCTAGTATTCTCATCAGAGTATACGGGCGTACGATATTGTAGGCTTAACTACTGTGGTGTACAGCTAAATGACCAACTTTAATCACCAGCGTTTATCAACCAATCGTCCACAGATACCCATTGCTACATTTGCTTTCAAAATAGTACCTAGCATGTTTACACCAGGAATGCACACACTGTTTGAAACTAGGTGTCACTCTGCATGAGTTAAGGCGTGCCGCTATAAATTAAAATAACTTAACAAATGTGTAAACAGAATTTAGTAAATTTAGTGTAATTAGTTCCGAGTGCAAATTCGTTCAGCATAGTGTAGATTCTTTTATTCTTCGGTACTCTGACAGGCCGCACGTACATTGACCACCGGCCGCGGTCTTTCCACCCCAGGTTTACACCCTTTGTTTAAAACTAGTAGACTATAAGTGGTAATGAACTCAGAAAGTAACTCACTTGTATTGTTAATGTTACCGTTCCTCCAGGTTGTATGATGCGCGTTGGCGTCACAACCTACCAACACCTCCGTGTTGTTTCCTCGCATAATTTATAGTTCGCACGAGCTCTTCTACAGAATTACTTTTCTGTTTACATAATTCCGATACTTCTGTCCTTCATGTGTAAGTGTGGAATCCCAAGCCTTTACCTTTATCCTTGAGTAAATTGTAGCCAAAAATCAACTATCTATAGATCCTTATACTAACACAATTTAAAAAATAATAATTTTTAATTCTGAACTTGTGTAAATTTTTTGAATTTTTTAGTAAATTTTGTAACTTGTAAAACGGTATGTATGTTCGTGCGGATGCATACATTACCTATTGAATTAAAGAATTTCGCTCTCCTAGGCTACCAGTTTACACAACCTGAAGGCAAGAAAACGGTTAATCTTGTCATTTCTATACGAGCAAATCACGTTTTAGTGATAATGATTCTTGTTTTTGATAGTACTGAATCGCCTCTTATGATCTGCTTTATTCATTACTAGCTGTACCCGCACGCGTTTTTTAAAAATTGTATAAAAGGAAATATACAATTGTGAGACCATGTACATTTATAGAAATGTTCTTTAAAAACAATTATAAGTAAGACACGCGCGCTACTTACAGTACCATGTAACGCATACATTAGATATATAAATGCTAACAGCGTGTACAATGAGGTTTATCATCAGCAACATATTTGGAACCTTAACCCGCCATATAAATAAAAACTATAGTCTAAGTCTAAGAAGTCTAAGAAGTTTTTAATATTTGACAATTTAAATAGTGCTCATTGAACCTGATACAATATTCTTATATTTTACTATGGTTACTGAATTATGTAAACGAAAGCGCGGTGAACAAAACAAAATGGCTGCCAAAATAACCAAAAAGACAATCTAATCCAAATTACATACATAGATACAGATATATGAATTTCAATTATATTTATTCTTGAAATCCAGTACAACGCACGTCTTACGCACATGCTTACAGTGAACAACATATTTTTACTAAATTTCATGCGGACAAAGTCACGAGTAATAGCTAGTCTAAAATAGAATAACTTAAATTACTTCTTATAAGATCAGCTATCTGCCAGTGAAAGTCCCGTGAAAATCAGTCAAACCGTTTTGAAGATAGCACTGCGGGCGAAGGTACGGACAACAGTTAGTCTAAATTAAAATAGACTAAATCACTTTTTATAATGCCTGCTATCTGCCAGTAAAAGTCCCGTCAAAATCGCCCCAACCGTTTTGGAGATAGCATTGCAAGCGAAGCCATGGTTAACAGCTAGTCTAAGTTAAAATAGACTAAATTACTTTTTATAATGTCCGCTATATGCCGGTGAAAGTCCTGTAAACACCACTCGAACCATTTTGAAGATAGCACTGCGGGCGAAGTCATGGTTAAGAGCGAGTCTAATTTAGAGTAGCCTAAGTAACCCGCTGTAATTTTAGCTATCTGCCAGTGAACTTCCAGTCAAAAGCGGTTCAGCCATTTCGGAGATTACCCAGAACAAACAGACACACAGAAAGAGAAAAAAATAAAAAATTGCATTTTTTTTATCAGAAGCGTGTATACTTTCAAACTCAACCATTTTGATATTACATACAGACACTTCATTTTTATTATATGTATTGATGTATCTACTGCATGTCGATCTCTTTCACGTGTACTATGTGTGTAGGAAGACTAACAGTTTTGATTCGTCTTTGTTATAAACATTTGGTCGGAACCCACCTAAAAATATACTTCAGTTACGATATGGCTGATGATGAGAATACTTTGATAGACAGAAAGGCCTTATTCTTAAGTGCAGTTACCGGTACACAACTGTAGGTACCTCGAGACCTCGTCGTTAGAAGATGCCTTAGTATGATATATCCTTGCAATCTCAGGTTGTAAAGTAACAACTAGGCCTACTTACCGTAAAGTAGCTTGTCGTAATACAAAGATCAACATCTTTGTTTACTAAAGGTACTTGTATCGAAATACTACGTCAAAGATGAGTTATTAGGAATGATATTAATAAAAGGAAACAAGTTGATTTTCTGATATTAATGTAATTAATGTTAGTTTCTTTTCTACATATAGATACGGGTAATGAGTGGAATCTATAAGATATGATAAGAGGTGTAGCGCTTCTCGCGCATTACATTGTTTCCTTATCTTTTATTGAGATAGAACACCAAACAATAGACTAGAACATCAGCACATTCAATTCACGTAACTTATCTCTTTACACTGGTTTAAACTTCAAGTAAATATTTATATCTAAGTATATACAAGTACACTCATTTTCGTAAACAGATCACGTAACGGACTAAATGCTTCATGTACAACTTATAACTATAATGAATTTAATTCTAAAATAACTTCGTACAAACGAACTTTACATTATTCAAATACATCGTTAAAGTTCTTCGGAATTATCGTAATCGCTTCACCGACGAGTCCACTCGCTAACAAATATACATACTGAGTAAATCGAGTCTTCCAGCACTATCGAATATCTCATAAGATACCTCGAGATAAAATAGTGTTTTCATAAATATCAGCTGTTCACAACTACTAAGTATCACTTGACACAGTTACTTGAGGACCCCACGCAGACCCACGCAGACCCACGCAGACCCACGGCAGAACACATCATCGTTTCTGCTTCATTTAATCTCCTGCTAACTTCTTTCCCCGATCTTCATACCTGTAACAATGGAGATAAATCATTATTTTTACAATTTCATAGTAGATAATGATAACTCGTCACTCTCGTGGCTCAACAAATATCATACATAATTTGGTGTAATAATGATAATAATTAGTGTATAACTGTATCTCTTGTCTGATTGATTATTTCTATAAATGTACATGTATATATAGTCATGCTGGAAAAAATATTTATTCTATACTGTTTCATAATGATTTAAATCGATATAAAGAAAGCATATAAGACTAAAAGCAAATAACTGTGATGATTTGTCGGCTTTTGATTTATGCAAGATATGTTTTACCTAATTTCATGGTCCTGCCGTTAAACTATACAATTACGACTAGGTGTAGGTAGGTATACATCAACTACTTACATTGAACATTTACTAAAAGTATTGTAAAAATAAAAGTATTTACTGTTGGATAACCATATGCAATAACTCTCTATTATACATTTAAACAGACAGGGTCAAGCGATATCAATTAACTGATTTAAATTGGTTATTTTCGCCTGTTCGACTGTACGATTATTCCTCGAGCATTCTGCTGGTATAGCTTAGGTTAGGTTATTGGAATGTCATGATCATTATGTACACACAGTATGTATACACAGTACATTCCTACACTCTAAGTGTTGATTATTTCAAGATAAAAACTCCTGAACTTAAAGTACAAAAAAAAAATATTTTAAGCGACGTGTCTTTATGAAACGAAGATCGTTAACAATGCTGGCAGTAGCAATTGACTGATAGTTATCGTCACGTAAGACCGGAGCGTTATTTGTCTTCATGTGACTCTGACTCTCATTCTGTTTTTATCTATTGCATGCGTGTGTGTATGTACGAGTATTGCAATTCGAGCAGACGAGCCTCTTACGCAGCCGGCTGTATAATCTCGATAATGTATGCATGGAATTTCCATTAAAATTATATGCAATGTTTAATGAATAAATATTTTCCTGAAATATTAAACGAAACCGTTTGATTTGATTCCTTACTTTATTTCCTCACAGCACAGATTTTATATAAATATTAACATTTTTATGTATTAATACGTAAATATGTATATTATTATAATTACAGGCTCACTTAAGGTTTACGTTAAATATATTAGTGAGAATGTATGTAATAAAATATAAAGTATTTTACAAGTTAACGCTTCTACTGTTGCCATGTTGGTATCTCTGAGTTACTAGTAAGTGCAGTATACCTAACGTAACGTAACGTGCTCTCTTCACTAGGATAACTTTTCGAGCCACTACTAGAATACTTATGTATTATGTTTGTACATAAGTAATATGTATGCGTACTTTTCTATATCATATAAGATTATAGTATTAAAAAATACATCTCGCTTCGAAACCTTACAAATATATTTAGAAATATAGAAATCTTATATATAAAATTCTCGTGTCACAATGTTAGTTACCGTACTCCTCTGAAACGGTTTGACCGATTTTTATGAAATTTTATATGCATATTCAGTAGGTCTGAGAATCGGCTACTATCTATTTTTCATACCCCTAAGTGATAAGGGTTGTCCACCCCTAATATTATTTTTTTATTTTTTGGTCAATTTCTTTTTAATTTTATTTTGTTATAATGAGGCATTAAAAAATACATACAACCCTAAATTTTCACCCTTCTAACATCAACCCCTATTTTTAATAGTCTTTTTAGTAATTAATAATTTTCACCCCACTCGATAACTGACCAATTATCACTTGGTAAGTTATCCCAGAGAAAGAGTTAATTAAAACCAAATCGTCGTCTTTTTTGTGAATGCTTTTCACTCTATTTCGATTAAAATTACCCTGAGCTTATGGCAAAGCTAAAATTTTTGTACAAAACAAAATATTCATTTTTATTAAAGTATCAAGGCAGTTTCTTCCTGCTATACTTAGTGCTAGATTTTTTAAATTTTCCGCGCTTTTTCCGGATCAATACTCATTTGCCAGAATATGCCGGTGTCACGTCCCAGTAAACAGCACGGAGTAGGGATGAGACCGAAGCCGGTCTCCTGTTTCTCTCACACAATAAGCCTTCTCTTACTTCCTCCACAGTTATGCATCAAGCGTAGTAGTAACGTTTACAATTATTATTTTACTATCTCAGTGTAACTCTCATATCATTACATAGTATAAAACAAAGCCCCCTACCGCGTCTGTCTGTCTGTCTGTTCGCGATAAACTCAAAAACTACTGAAGGGATTTTCAAGCGGTTTTCGCCAGTGGATAAAGTGATTCATGAGGAACGTTTTGGTATAATTTGTCACGGATTTTTTTATAATCAGGGCGGGACAACGTCTGCCGGCCCCGCTAGTTATTATATAAATTAACAAAATCATAATATAAGTAGACAATCCCAAATACACATTCACTTAGATAACTTATTTATTTGTTTGTTCAAAACTAAAACATAATATAAGTATAAAAGTGAACAGTACGAACGCTATGCACTAGTGTAGATGTTGGAAACTGTGTTGCAGTTACTATCTGTCCATTTGAAACACTATCGTGTATACAAGAGCACTTACAACTAAATGTGATTTTAAAACAACTATAGTCGTTATACCTAACGCTTATAATAAATCTACTACTGACTAAAGTGCACTAACTGACTAAACTATAAAACTAAATGCTGCTAAGTAATCGTGATGGTATGTGGGCTAGGTCGCCATAATTTCTAATGGATGTTGACATTTTATATTATCTGCTTCAGACAAGAATGATAATTTTGGAAGCCTTATCCATGTGCAGTGTACATGTGAATATGTTGTGTTGTGTGACGTGTATATATGTACGCGTGGATTATATACTGTAAATGCCTTCATCCTACGTACTACGAATTATTAAAAATTAATTTTACCTACATTATATAAAAGGGCCGTTTGAATAGTTTAGACAATTATATTCGTAGTTTGCAGTTGCTTTTTGTTCTGTTTGATGTTTACAAGTTAACTCTACAATCTCAAATTAATATGTAATCAGTTTTTAACGCTCCTATAAAACTTGAGTACCGCTTTAATTCAGGGCGCGTTCAATTTAACCATTAGATATTATATAATACAATATATTAGTAACATACATCTACGTACTCGAACCCAAGTACCTATCTATAGCGATTTATTTGCATACATTTTCTCTAATCACCACACTGATTTTATTGAGCAGTGAATCTGACAAATTTCTCTAAAAATTTAACTTTAAATAAAAGTATATTGTATACATAGTTATGAGGGCAATAAGAGCTCGAACGAGAGCTGTATTGAGCATTTCTTTTACATTGTACTTGTATTGTTGTATAACGTAAACAGCAGGAGATTCACAAACAAACAGATGGTTTATTATGAACGCACGTAGTTGCGTCACACCACATCGTGTCGCGTCTTTACCTTGCGGTACTAGTTTTCCCACGACCGCGACTCTGTACGGGTGGGTTTTTATGAATTAATTAATATATAAGCATGGTTTAGTAATTATTTCTGACTTTTTACTTTATCACAACATAATGAGTATATATATATATTAGAATATTATTAGAATATACAGTAAAATCACAGATATATTAATATGGACAATAGAAAAATAAGTAAATATGTGAACGCAAACCGTATAAACGATAAATCATACATACATATACTCATCTTACATTCTCTAGTAGAATATGAAACTGCAGCTTTACCTAAAGATACCAATACGTAATAACTGTCTGTTAGTTGAAATAAAGTCAGCGGCCAACAAACACGTATCTATCCGATATTTATGGGATTCATTCGCAGCACTTTTACGAGAATGAAGTTTTACGAGCGATATCAGGCTCCACCCTCTTGCAATCATAATCTGTACGCACCACTGGGCCACTGGACGTAAAACAAATATTCATAAACATATTAATTATTTTTAATTTTTAATTCCAATTGCACAATAACTTATGTCCCTCAGATTTTCTGAATTTCTTAAAAATCGGCTTTGTTTTCAATCCGGACATACAAACAATCATACGAATAATTTTTCCAACGTAATATTCGTGATCAGTGGCTTTTATGATCGATTTGCACAAAATTTGAAAAAACCAAAAATACTAACATAAATACATATTAATGACTACTATAAGCAAGCCACTGAGTTTAAAGCATAAATCATTTGAGATTATTTAGGTATAAAAAATTTATTATTTGTTTTACGAATTGCATATATATAGGTGTATGGTTAAAGTTTCCTGTATTTACTTCACATTCGTACGTTGATATCCATACTTATTATAATATATTTTGTTGTAAGTTAACTAGCGGCACTTGGTCACCAGATGGTCAGTCCTCTTGTTTGAGTGATAGAAGCCAGAAACAACAGAGGAATGTACCCAGTTTTTATCACTTCCATGAAGTAACACATCTGTAAACAAATATTCATTGTTTCGTTTCACAATATTTTGCTGGTGAATGGTACCAAGCTCTGACTCACTTTATTCGTAAATGTTACGATCTCTCTTTAGGGATCTACATTCAATGTATACTTCTCTTTATTATTATCAAATAGATCATGAAATGAGTAATATTCGCATTTCTCATACAATGCTAACAATGTAGATAATTTTCAACTCTGTTTAAGATCTCGAATGTTCGATTATGTATAAGTATAGATATCACTGATTTATCAGCAGCGCGGCACCATTACTCCATAAAAGAGTCCAGTACCTAACAACATTTGTTGACAAGGGACGGAACAAACCCGTTTTTCTATTTGTTTTTCTTTTTGAAAACTGCACAATCTTTTCACCCTTTTTGTGTACATATTAACAATCCAAAAACAAATCAAACATTCACAATGTTTGTGATCATTATCAATATAGGAGTATTGTTTTTGACATATACTAACAGTATTGTTGTTTTTATTTTATTCTAGGCGCTCGCTCACGCTCTGACTCCGCACTCCTGTACTAATGTAGAAAATCTTCCGTTCACCCGTACGACCTTGTAATTGAATAAAATGGCTACGAAACACTTCAACATCATTGTGACATTTCCTTCTGTCTCATTTATTCACGTGATTTTTATATGGAGCTTTTATAATCCACATTTTTTAAACATTTTCATTCATACAAACCTAAGAACAACAAACATAAGATAAAATAATTAGACAAGTAGAAGCAGCCGTTCTGAAGTGATGCGCATACATTCCACACATTATATTCTTATTTACATATGATTCGTTCATTACGAGCCACGTTTTTAAGACTTTCAGGTAGTGCGTAACATACTACGAATTTTTACTCCCGGGTCTGGGACCCTCTAGTTCGTAGACCTCGTATTATCAATACAGCAGTAACTCCTTTTCTTTGCATTAATTTATACAAAAATCTTTATACATAAAAATCAATCTTTGTATGTTTGTCCGCTATGCACGCCGAAACTACTGAACAGATTATGATAATAATTTAGGGGGGTATTCTGGGGATGCTCGAGAGTGTTCTTGTATCAAGAAATCTATATTTATAAATGTTTTTTTTAAATAGGAGCAACTCGATATGTGAATGTTGGTTGGATGAAGGCACTCTTGAACACATTTTTTTCAATTACCTTCATTTAGTATTGTATGATATTTTACTTAACAATACGTTTACGTTCGTCAGATTTTTCCAAACGCACAAAGGTGTGTATTTTCTCCTTTTACCAAAACTCTGGCTATTTTATAAGTTTTAACAAAATTAAACTTTAACATAACACAATAACTAACGGTAATTATTATGTAAATATAATATATTTATTGAAGGCATGATGTCTGTAATTGTTGAGTTTGTCTTTGTCTGTTTCAGTGGCCTAATCTGGAAGAACTAAATTATATAATAAAAATTTAATACCAACTATAAAGTGACTCTCCCATGACTGACTTGACACTGGTAGAATTCGTATCTATGAAATTCCAATATTAAAAAGTTAAAGTTGAAGTTTGTGATGTTGTGTGTTTGGGGTACTACCTACTGATCAGATTTTGAAAATTCTTTCAATATTAAAAAAGCATATTAGATTACTTTTTATTTTGGTAAATATACCTATATTTTTAATAGTACATCACAATAAATGTAATTAAAATTAGCAAAATTCTATAATATGGCGTGTGTTCCTGGAATGATTTGAAATAAAGTAATAAAATTCATAGCAAAATTCATTACTGTTAGCTTTACAAAAAAACACAACACATATATATATGTAAGTTTAATATCTCAGCCAAAAATACTGTTTAAGTGAAAAAGAAATTAAATGTTACAATTACTAAGTTATTAGATACATGTTTCATGTATACTTTATAAATTCTTATTAGAACAAAGAGCTAAATTAAGAAAATTTCATGGAGATAAAGTTTACTTTTTACAGCATGTTAATCGATGAAGTCAGTTAGAACATAAAAACTATAAGCCGATAAAATTATTGTGTTGTTGTGAGAATAGTAAATGGGGCGCGGAGGTGAGGGCCACAGGAGCAACCCAGGGGATACCTGGAAGACATTTCTTACCAATATATATAGGATAGTTTGGAATCACAATTGGTCCCGGTAAGTGTCACTGTAATCGGGTTTTTTAAGATTTATCGCGTCTGGAAATAAAATTGGAACCGGTAATAACCGATTTGGCGCAGGCAATGTAGCACGGGTCAGCTAGTTAATAATTAAAAAATATATTTTCCGTTATTTTCACATTCTATAAACCTAATAATTCAATTTAAAACAACAAAACTCAGAGAACTCTTTCAGTAGGCAATTAACTTACCTACTTACTGAACAACGATATGATTATAGATTAGCTCTTGAAAATCGAGATAGTGTACTAACGTAGTACTGAATAACCACCAGCCTACGTTGAAATTGAGAGAAAACGAGTAAAGTGAATCCATGGAATGAGTGTAACTCACGGGGTAGGAAATACCTTTTTTTCTAGTTGAAACCTGCCAAGAGACGGTGAGTTATAGTAATAAGGGACACCGCGTCGATGCCGCGATGTTCTCTTATTGTAACATATAGGAGTGTGTATGTGACAAGTGCTATTCGACATACCTATAGTAATATAGTTATAGGTGCGAACAGAGCGGCGCGGCACCATGCAAGTGTGGTGCGATGCGGTGCGGCCGGCACTTGCCTTCGCGGCATCTCCGGTTAGTGCGCTATATTTATCCGCTCTGGAACTGACGCGTGCGGCTAAATCCGTTCGGCGCCGTGCGATGCCGGCCTCCTGCAACCACAACCACGTCACGGAGCATCCCGCCGCGTCACGATGCTCGCGTCCCGCCACCACGACGGCGACCTCGAACGTACATTTTATCCGCACAGCGGAATTCGCGAACGCATAACATTGTTTATCGCAGTGCTTCACCAGCTAATAGGTATCATAAGGGCTTACCTGAGGGCGTCGTCTCAATAAGATTTGTGAGCGGGAGCCGGGCCGGCGGCCACGCAAGCCTGGTGGTGGTAGTAGGAGGGCGCCGGCGTGCGGTAGTGGTGGTGCGGCGGCGGGGACAACCGGTACGCTTCCACCGTCGGCGAACTCCCTCGAAAACCCGCCAACTGGCAACTCGGTGGTTCGAAGAGATCCCGGAACGCCGGCGGCAGCTGCTCGGTGGAGGGCGGTTCGGGTGCCGCATACCAGCCGGAGGTCGCCGCGCGGAACTCCTCCGCCGCTAGTGAGTACGGCTGAGGGGAACAATAGACGGCGGAGGGTGGAAGCCTGGGTTCTGTGAACTCGTCGAGTGAATCGACTTGTTTCTCATATCTGGCACACTCTGCGCCGGGTTCACGTTTCGGTCTACATTCGAAGATACGTGGTTTTACATCAGGCTTGACGTCGCGCTGGTGTCCGAGCGCGTCGGCCGCAGAGAGCGCTTCCTGTGCAGCGAGCGCGTCCTGCGCGTGTTGCAGCTGCTGCTGACGTTTTATGGCCTCTTCTTTTTCTTTTAAAGCGTCTTTTTTCTTGAAGCGACGCCGCCGCCGTAGATACGATCCGTTGTCGAACATGTTGTATGAATCGGGATCCAGGGTCCAGTAACTTCCTTTACCGGGCTTCTTATCGTCCCGCGCTACCTTCACAAAACACTCGTTCAGACTCAAGTTATGTCTGATGGAATTCTGCCATCCTTGTTTATTTTCTCTATAGTAGGGGAATCTTTCCATAATAAACTGATAGATTCCGTTAAGTGTGATACGGCGTTCGGGAGCGTTTTGTATGGCCATCGCGATCAGCGCTATGTAGGAATAGGGCGGCTTGACCATATCTTTCGGGGTGCCGACGTGCTGCTGGTGCGGGTGAAGGTAAGGGGGTCCATAGCCGTAACGGTACTGTTCGTAGGCGTAGGGGGTGACGCCGGCCGAGTACCCGGCGGCGGGTCCTCCGCGGTACGCGTACGGGCTTTGTTCGCCGAACAGAGCGTGCATCGTGATGTGAATGTTCAGTACGGTGACATGGTCGGGACCCGAGCGCGTTGCTCTCTCGTCGGCAACAAAACGAACACTGACTGATTTTGTTTAGATTCACAACAAGGCTCGTTTACATAGCGGCCGCTGAACGAGAGACGAATGAACGGTCTCGTAGGCGCCCTCGCTTGATTAATGCGGCGCACCAGAGCTCCGCCCTGCAGCAGTGCGTCTCGCTCTCTCTAATCGTTACTGGCAATATCTGTTCGTGTCTAGCGAGGCCGGGCGGAGCCGGGCACGCCCGAGCGCCGTTGCGAATACGCGCCCGAATATTATTACCGCACAGCCCCTTTTACCCTATCTTTAGGAGCCTATGCCCTCTAAGCGATTATCAGCACAAAGCTTTATTACTTTATTATATATATACGTATATATACAGAGTACGTGTAGCTATTATCGCTAATTGTATTTTTTTGTTCTGCTAAAAAGGTTTTTTGATATTAAACGGAACTCTAAATTTTTCTCTAAATTTATTTAATTATTTGGTAAATATTATAAATATGAGTTTTCTATTGGAAATAATATAATCAATATAAATTACCAAACAAAAATGAACACACTATTTCATATTAGGTATAGATATCTAGTGTGACGGCTTCGGGTATCGTTTTCTTGAAATCTCGTTTTAATGAGTTCACGTGTGTCCGGCAGAGTGTGCAACCAAATAGTCTGAGGGTGCTTCGGCGATCTCACGTCCAAACTATAACTTATCAGCTATATCAATAAAATTAAATTCATATAACAAATATTTATGTATAGAAGAGATCATAACAACATGACAGATAAAGCCCGTTTCAAAACCTTATGGACTCTACCAGAGTACCTACTCTGGTATGGTACCCTATGGTAGGGCTAGGTCATCGGTTGAGACACAACAATAAAGTTTCTATAACGTACTTAGTAATTAGTAAAAGATTATTAGATATACTATAAAGTAATACGTAATAGAAATGAAGCACAAAACAAATACGTACTTAATATGTTATTGGATAGGTATTATCAATGACATTATAAGTAAAAAGGTGAGTTATAATATCATTGGCCATGATATATTTATGAACGATAGTATACTTCTAGTGGGTAAAATTGTTCATTTTCTTATGACATTTTTTCATGCGATCTCTTTTTAAACGTAAATCGTTATTTGTTGGTAATAAAATCAAAAGTCAAACTTGTCACACCAGATGAACATCATCAAAAATGTTAATTTAATATTATTTTTTATTTATTTTTTTATTTTATACTTTAATTCATATATTTTACAGTACGTACCTACATGAAGTTATGAAACGAATTTCCACGAGCCAAAGCGTGGTACAGCGCCGTATATAGTACCTATAGGAATGATAGGAACCGTGCAAGGTGGCAGAGCAACCTACAGCCTTAGCTTAGCTTGTCAGGATAATTACATACTGAGCAGCCGTTTCTAGAAAACATTAACCCTTCAGTTTTATGTAAAAACTACTTGTTCCTGCTGTTTTGCTTCTCTTTATTACATAACTAATTAGCTACTAATTTCATTCGTAATTATATCATTATTTTCATTCTTTAAACATATTATTTACCATTAACATGTGATTTAAGTATTTAGGGAAGTAGTTTAAGTAGTTCAACGTAGAAATTAGTAAAATACGACGTGAAAGATATTCGTATAATTTTTTTAAATAACGTAAGAGATTAATTCTGTTAAAATGTTCTGAATCCAACATGTACCTAAACTAATCTCTTTTTAATGATATAAACAATCTTTACTTATTATAACGTACATGCATTTGTCTCAGCTTTCGGCTAGTTTTTATATGAAGAATAACAATAACTACGAAGACAAGTATTTTCCCAATATAAAGGTTCAAGTCAGTAAGACAACACCGAAACACGGCCGTAGCTAAACAAGCCAAAAAGTAAGATAAATTATTATAATTAAATTGTTTGGTTCATAGTTTGAGATTACAAAAAATTATAGCGATAGGCATCTAAACTTTTTTTTTTTTTTATATCATAGGAGGCAAACGGACAGGTGGGTCACCTGATGTAAGTGATCACCACCGTCCATAGACTCTTGCAACACCATGGAAGACGCAAGTGCGTTGCCAGCCTGTGAGAGGGGAGGGGGGAAGGGGAAAGTGGAAGGGGAGGGGAGGTGGGTCTCCGGCGCTCTCACTAACCGAATGAAACGCAACAATGCAAGCACTTTTACTTCACGTCGGTTTTCCGTGAGAGGGTGGTACTCACTACTCCGGGCGAGCCGACCCATTCATGTTAAAACCAGTAATAGCTTCAGCGTGGCTCTATCCAATACCGCCCTACCTCAAATTCGACTCTAGCTATAGCCCTACACCGAAATGATTCAGTTACTTACTGATAGTTTTAGAACTCTGTTGCGTATTGCTGTTCTTACTGTAGAATTATTATACACTTCTCGTAGACGACGACACATTACAAATAATAATATATACATTTTTGTCGGAGCACGACAAAGTGTATATAATATAACAGCTGGTAAATACAATGCAATTAAAAACGAATCCCCGAATCATTTACAATTAATAATCACTGTCATGCCGACCTGCTCACCAACTCACCGCCCAGGTATAGATATAGTGTCAGCGTCTCGCTATGCCGAGTGTTGCGGTAGGTTCATATGGTATAAAGGAGTCGCGATTCAGTCCGATATACTTAATTGTCAGGTACTCATACATACAGCAGCCGTTTATCCATAAACACCTATATAAATATACTAAGACTTACGACATTTATAGAAATTCTACATACTTACTTGTAGGTAGGTAAATACCTAGGTGACGTAGGTAATATTACGGGAAATAAACAGCTATCAGCATACATACAATTTAATAAATGCTAATTCCTTGTATACTTACATTCAGTAATTTGAAAATTGTCGTTATGCAACCGATATTAATTCATTGAGTTACATTTCTACAGACATATGTTCGAGTCCCCGCGCCTGCACCGCCGCACCATGCCGCCGCTGCCGCCCGCGCCGTCTCGCCCAAGTAATAGTTAATCGTTTAGATAAACATAGGAAGTCGTTACTGTTGAGTGTTGACACAAGCAAATTGTACAATGAAATGTATATTTATCTAGATTAAAAAAAAAATCATGACCCGGCTGATATACAATAAGTAAAAGAATAAACATGTTTGAAGTTAGAAACTCATCTTGTTCGTCGAAGCGTGTAATCGTACTAGTATAGCGGATTTGTCAAACTCAGGTACATCTTATATATAAAATTCTCATGTCACAATGTTAGTTACCGTACTCCTCTGAAACGGTTTGACCGATTTTTATGAAATTTTATATGCATATTCAGTAGGTCTGAGAATCGGCTACTATCTATTTTTCATACCCCTAAGTGATAAGGGTTGTCCACCCAAAATTTTTTTTTTATTATTTTTTGGACATTTTTTAAAATTTTATTTTGTTATAATGAGGCATTAAAAAATACATACAACCCTAAATTTTCACCCTTCTAACACCAACCCCTATTTTTGAATAATCATTTTAGTAATTAATCATTTTTCATCCCACTCGATAACTGATCAATTATTACTTGGTAAGTTATCCCAGAGAAAAAGCTAATTAAAACCAAGTCGTCTTTTTTATGACTGTTTTTCACTCTATTTCGATTAAAATTTCCCTGAGCTTATGGCAAAGCTAAAATTTTTGTACAGAAAATACGCACTTTTTCTGGATCAACACTCATTTGCCAGAATATACCGGTATCACATCCCAGTAAACAGCACGGAGTAGGGATGAGACCGACGCGGGTCTCCTGTTTCTCTCGCACAATAAGCCTTCTCTCACTTCCTTCACAGTTTTCGGCCATTATTATTGTGTATGCATCAAGCGTAGTAGTAACGTTTACAATTATTATTTTACTATTTTTTTCTGTCTGTCTGTCTGTCTTTCTATCCCTGTGAACACGTATCACTCTGAAAGCACTAAACCAATTTTGACGAAACTTGACACAGTTATACCTAATATTACAAGGTTACATTTAAGATACTTTTTGTCCCATAAAATGCAGGGAGTTCTCCAATATAACGAAAAACAAAAATTTGTAGTTAATTTAACTAGACTCTTTGCGACACCTTAGTACAAGAGCCAGCAACGTTGGAAGAACGAGAATTTTAGAAAAGCTGGTTCTTTAATATGAAGATATATTATGCCCTTCCAAACATGACTCAGGATACCTGGTAGCCGGTTAACGTTGGGTTTTTTAATGCGCATCACACCTTTACAGGTCAAAATGTTGATTTCTAAATAATTTTAGGAACGTTTTTTTTCAGTAACTTTTAAACGCTATTCAAAAGATGAATTTATCACTGCTAGACAATTTTATTATTGACAATAATGTGCCCGATGATATTCTTTATAAATGAAATAAATCATTTCAAACAATTTTATTTTTTCCATTGCAAAGGACATATTTCATTTTATTAACCATTATGATATTGAGATTTCACCGTAAACAATGAAAAACAATGATAAACGTAGACATATGACTTGGGACTGACGGCATCTTGAATACATGCGTCTATAACAGGCGCTTCCACAATTATCGCTGTCTTTATCATACATCCAGTGTTGCGCTAAACTATAGCTATAGCTAAGTTATTCTATACATATTATTTTTAATTTACTCTCTTTTATGTCTAAATAAAATATTATTAAAATTACAGCTATCTTAACATGGTTTGAACATACTTTTTTTATTTACAAAAAATGGCATCGGGAACTTTATTGTTAATAATAAAAATGTCTGGCAATAATAATTTCATGTTTTAGTAGTGTTTCAAAGTTAGTGAAAAACAAAACATTCTAAATTATACAAAAATCAATATTTTTGCCTGTAAAGGTGCGATATGCACTAATAAACGCAACGTTTAACGGCAGCCAGGTAGCCCGCACGCTGTTTGGAAGAACATAAAGATATATAAAAAACTGGCTTATTCGAATTCGTTGTCTAAACCGTTGCTAGCTCTTAGACGAATAGTTACAGCAACTGACAGTTGACGCGTCGTGGTCATATCTTTTTAATATTTATATTTTTCTTCAATACAATGGAGTGTGAAAAAGTTTTAATGCAAGTTGAAAATAGTTATGATATCATTCAGTGTTTAATTTATCATTATTTATTTTATGAACATATTTTATCATTTAATTTACAATTTAACTCTATCAACTTGATATTTTATAATGTAAACTATACTGACTGTATAGTAAACGTCTACAAAAAAGGAAAAGGAACTTCGTTCCAACTGGGGATCCATAGACCTCTCAAGCTTTTTTACATTACCGCCAATATATGTAGGTTAGTTTTTATTTTAATTAAACCCGGTAGATGATGCTAGAAAGAAAGAAAGAAAGATATATTTATTCAATACATACAACACATACTTACAAGAATATACATAAATAAAAATAGGAGAGACAAGTGTTGCATGTGGTGAAAAGGTCTTTGTCTCAGCACAAGCTGCAAGTTTCCACGTGGAAGCGTTGCAGCGCTGGTTTTCAGACAAAGCCTGCTGTATATTTATATATGCTACGATCGGGTTGTAGGCTTATTTTAAAAGATTTCTCACATACCATCTGGGTATATGTTTGAGTGAGTCCCTCGATAGTTTGGATTTACAATTGGAAACGGTAGGTGTGGCTGCAATCGGGTTTAAGGTTTATTAGTGCATTACATAATAATTACATCCCATTGTAGAAGATGAATCTCAATTAGAATTCTGTCAGTACGTGTGTTGTTTCGATATTTGATAAAATTAATTTTCTAAATATTGTTGAGTCTTGAAGTCGTTGGGTTCACGTTTGTGAATCTACGATTAAAATAATTAGTTGAGGTGTTTGCAGTTACCATACTGTGTTATATTTATACTAATATTATAAAGAGAGGTAAAGTTTTGTTTTCGAGGAAACCTTGGTACCACTAATGTGATTTAAAAAAATATTTCACTGTTAGAAAGGTATATTATCACGTGTTCAGTATCTCAGTGAAAAAGATGGTTTATATGTCATAAGTAAAATAAATTTGACGAAATTAAGATTGAATGCAGATTTCACGTATACTTTACAAATTCTTATAAAACAAACAACTAAAACAAAATGGAAATTTAATGTAGATAAAGTCTAATTTTTACAGTGTGTTAAGCAATGAAGTTACAAGGGGTACTGGGAAGATATTTATCGGCAATATATTTAGGTTAGTTTTTATTTTCTTTGGACACTTTAGGTAATGCTGCGTACAGGTTCTAAGCTTATTTTAAAAGATTTCTCACATATCAACTGGGTATTATATGTTTGAGTGAGTCCCTGGATAGGTTGGATTCACAATTGGAAGTGCTATATGTCGCTGCAATCGGGATTTAGGTTTTTTAAGATTATTTGCGTTTAAAAATACAATTGAAACCGGTAATAACCGATTTGGTGCAGACGAAGTTGCACGGGTCAGCTAGTAATATATAAAGATATAAACTTGTATTACCTACTTTTTTGAAGGAACTCCCTCTAAGAATTTATGTTTGGTAATTTATTGTACTTAGATACTTAATTCCTATATCAGAAAACATAGCCATAATCTTAAAACTAAGATTAATGTAAAATTTTATTTTGAACTGATAATACTTAATACTCATTAAAACAGCGAGAATTACAGTGAATCTGTGAGAGAACTGCATAGGTACCTATATGTATATATATATATATATATATATATATATATATATATATACTAGCTGGCCCGGCAGACGTTGTCCCGCCCTGATTAAAAATAAATCCTTGACAAATTATATACTAAAACGTTCCTCATGAATCACTTTATCTCAGCATGAAAATCCGTTCAGTAGTTTTTGAGTTTATCGCGAACAGACAGACAAACAGACGCGGTAGGGGACTTTATTTTATACTATGTAATGATGGTTTCAATGTAAGTAAGTAACAAATTAAATCAAAGTTTTATTATCTGTAGTGTCATCTATCAGCTAATTTGGAACTTAAATAACACAGGAAATATTATTAGGTATATTAGCGACTCTTTGTTATAAAGTAAATAAAATATAGAAAAGTACGCACAGATGATGATAAGTAACGAATTAAATTAGTTATGATTTGATAGAAGTTTTGGTTAAGTTTAATTATTATCTAATATTGTTTTAAGATTTTCAAAATATAAATTTTACTAGCCGACCCGTACCCACCTCGTTGGGCGGTAATAGGCATTATCAAGCTACAACTTTTCTCTAGAACTCAATCATATATATCTCATAATTAAGGTAGCGTTCGTAAGAAACGTTTTCATTCGACCATTTTTCTCCGACTCCCCAGATATTACCCCCTACAACCTCACAAACTTTACCTCTTTATAATATTAGTATAGATTATAGATAATATAATTAGTTAATAGCTTCTGCCCGCGACTTCGCACGCGTGGAATAGTTATTTTGGGCTAAGACGCAGCGGAAGCTCTCAAAAGGAAAAAATACCCCGATTTTAAAACATTTTTCATTGTTGCTCCGCTCCTATTGGTCTTAGCGTGATGATATATAGCCTATGACACTCATAAATAAGGTGGCTTTATATTGGTAAAGAATTTTCAAAATCGGTTTAGTAGTTCCCGAGATTACCCCTACAACGTCACAAACTTTACTTCTTTATAATATTAGTATATAGATTATAGCCCCTGCCCGCGACTTCGTCCGCTTAGTAATAGTTACTACTCTGGGCTAACGCTGACACACAGCAGAAGCTCTCAAAAAGAAAAAAACAGCTCGATTTTGAAACATTTTTCATCTGTGCTCCGCTCTTATTGGCCTTAGCGTGATTATATATAGCCTATAACCATTCTCGATGAATGAGTTATATAACATTGAAAGAATTATTCAAATCGGACCAGTAGTTCCTGAGATTACCCCTTACAACGCCGCAACGTCACAAACTCACAAACTTTACCTCTTTATAATATTAGTATAGATTCATTTTTGTCATAAATGTGTAAATTTTGACATTTCCGGTGTATTTTATTAAAATTATTTCTAAGTAATTAAGCTAACCCCTGAAGCTCGTAGAACCATAATGCTTTAGCCCCATACAAATAACTGTAGACTAAAATATTGTACAAGTAATATTGAGTAAATATTTATAGCAGTACTATGGCATAATTATAATGTCTTGTTTGTAACATTTAACAACAAACAACAGCAAGTTTTTAATAACTGTGTTGGCCTTATACTTGCTGCAATTAATATATATTGTTTCTGTCCAATATTAGCATTATATTAGTATCATAATATAATTTGAAATACTTTATGTACTTCGCTTTTACAATGCACGCCCACTTTGTAATAAAATAACGCAATTTCTTAAAGGATTTATAACAACAAACCCTGTATTATACTTCTACTAAGTGGACTTATAGTACTACCGATTTTTTAATTATTTCTATTGTATAAAATTTTTCAGTGCCCATTGGCCCATAGCCCATTCTACATTTAGGGGACGATGGGGGAATTGCGGACACAGGGTAAATACGGACTAACATATATCTACATAATTCCTTCTCACCGCACCCTGCTGCCGTGATCACGTGTTACTTTCCGTCATATTTAGTGCCGAGCAAGCATTCACGACGGACAGCTGCACACGATTTTCAAGGTAAATAAAATCAAACATTTTTGTGAATTTTGATCTAATTTTTAGCGTTTACTATTTTGAGTCTTATGTCTATAAAGCAAGTCACAATATAAAGTGTTTTTTTCTGTTGATTACCCTGTAAATGGAGAATAGATTTCACATTATGTTTAGATTAAAAATTTTGTCAAACTACAAATTAGTGTCACTGTTTTATTTTGTAACTGGTTGGGTTAATTGCGGACAGGCTCCTGGGGAAAATACGGATGTCCGCAATTACCCCTGAATATTTGATGAAGATTAAACAAATTTATTATAAATTTTCAGATGCCTCGAAAATATAATAGAAAAAAAGAACGAACTTACACCATCAAACCTTACAAAAAGCCGCATAAGAAATAAAGGATAAGAAGAAGACTTTTTATCAAGCGGAAGAAAAGTACGGTATTCCTAGAGTTACACTTTTTGATCAGGTGAAAAAGAGTTTCACTACTATTACAGAAGCTTTTAACCGCACAACAAGCATAGATAAGGCTCTAAATGGCTTCAAGTTTGTTGGTATTTACCCAATGGATCTGGATAAATTCATTGACATTTTTGCAAGTTTTGGTGATATTATTGCACCAGAAGCTCCATTTGACAACAGAAACACAGATTTAGGTCATTCAAACCAAATAAAGTCTTACAATGAATTTCAAATTAACTGGGATGCAGGTGATGACAGTACTTTAAATCAAACAGGATCTCAAGAAGCATTTCAGCTCTCCAGCAACATCGTTAACGATAATGATTCAAACCAAATAAATTTTGAATGGAAAATGAAATATGCACGTTTGATGTAATTAATGAAGCTTTACGCCAAAGAATGACAAGTCATAGGAGCCAACCTTATTCAGTACCACTTATTGACATAGTAAAGGTGCCAACTCCACGACCTAAACGGTTAGTTTAAAAAAAAAAACATTCTGTATTTTTTACCAGTATCCCGGGAAAAGATAAACTAGAAGAAAAAGAACAAAAGAAAATAGAATGAAAAAGAAAGAATCTGATACAAGAAGACAAAAATAGTACAACAAACAAACAATATGTTGCCTTTAGGCCATATTCATTGCTATGCAGACGATAGCACCATACATGAGTCCTATTACAGCAAGCCTTCTTGCGGTCAGGGAGACACAGAAAAGAGACGGCAGGAACTAGTCATTAAGCTCGACCAATCTTTGCTTCGCATATCAACATGGGGAGCAAGTAATTTGGTTGAGTTTAATGCCAACAAAACACAGGTATGCGCGTTTACCTGCAAGAGATCCCCATTTACCCCCCTTCCAGCTCTTCAGAATGTCTCGCTCGCAATGCGAGACAGTCTTAATATCTTAGGCATAGATATTCGCAGCGACCTCAATCCCAGGGATTATATACAGAGCGTGATCTCCACAGCATCTCGGAGACTCGGAATCCTGAACAGGGTGCGACGGTTTTTCACGCCTGAACAGCTATTCTCCTTTATAAGGCACAAGTTCGGCCCTGCGTGGAATACTGCTCGCACCTCTGGGACAGTTCGGCAAAGTACCTCTTGGATACCCTGGACAGGTTGCAAAGACGGGCTGTCCGCATGGTTAATGATGCAGACATTACAGAGTTCATAGAGCCGCTTCAGTTGCGCAGAGACATTGCCTCACTGAGCGTGTTCTACCGTCTGTGTCATGGCGAGTGTTCTGAAGAGTTATTCAACTTGATCCCTTCCTCTCCTTTTCATAACCGCACCACGCGCGCTGGTCTTCGGAGCCACAGTTTTACGGTAAATCCTATCTGGGCACGAACTAAAAGTTAGTTCGCAACATCTTATCTTTGCCGTGCCGTGAAGCTATGGAACAATCTCCCGGCCAGTGTGCTTCCTCCTTCCTATGACATGGGGTCCTTCAAGCGCAACGTGAAGAGATACTTACGCAGGCCGGCATGACAGCGGCGACCGGCGAGGGATAGTATGTCTCTCGGTAGTCGCCATTGTTTTTGGATTGTACTGTGCTTACCATCAGGCACAGTACAGTCATTTTGCCGAGATACGATAAAAAAAAAAAAAAAACAAAACAAAAAAACACAAAAAACACAAAAAACATGAAACTACGACTAAAATGTGTAACAAACTTAAGAAGAACTTAAGGAGACAATGATGATTATTCTTGTATTTATTGCCAGGAATAGTACTGTGACCGACCCAAGGAAGACTGGATTATGTGCTTAAAATGTAAGAATTGGGCTTAAAAGAACGGCACAGCTGGGACTTCTTCCAAAGGCTATGTTTGTGATTTTTGTAAATGATATTGACCATCGTCCGTAAATACCCCATGCTGTCCGTAATTAACCCAACACCCGTCCGTAATTACCCCTAGGGCTACGGGTAATTACGGACAGACAAGGTTTTGTTTTTGATATAAAATTTATAGTAGTTGATTGATCTCGTATTATAAGTAATGTTAATTTTGTAAGTATATAACTTAAGTTTTATAATCAATAAAGTCAGACTGATTATTTCTAATAGTACAGGTTTTGTACGTTATTTCCCTTAAGCGTCCGCAATTCCCCCATCCTCCCCTAATCATTTAGATAAAATAATATGATAGTATGGTAAGTCAAGTTTACTATTATCCTTTATATATCGCTATATATTATCCTTTCTATTCATTCTATATAAGACTTACCTATTGCAAGAAAATATCCTAAAACCTAACTAAAGGGAAAATATACTTCATTCAGAATAATACAGAAGAGTTATGGGAGTAGAGAGCCAACCAGAGAAAACATTCGCTTTTCTAATATGCGGGGCTAGGGGTTTTATATCAAATACATAGCAACCTTGTTAGTCATATTAGATTCTAAAAAATAATGGATATTGATATGAAAAAAAAAGGTACAAATACCATGACTTGAAATAGTCATCCTCCCGTAGTGGCGCTTTCTATACTAAGCAGTTGCATACTAAAATTGTTACAATATAACCAAAAAATAATTATGCTTTTGCAACAGTGATAATTTGATGTATTTACACAGTATAAAACAAAGTCTTCTGTCGTGCCTGTCTGCCTGTTCGCGATAAACTCAAAAACTACTGAATGGATCTTCATGCGAGTTTCACCAGTAGATAGAGCTATTCTCGAGGATGGTTTAGATATGTAATTTGTATATATTTTTTTAATTATCAGGACAGAACAACGTTCGCCGGGCCCGCTAGTCTATATCTATACTAATCTATACTAATATTATAAAGAGGTAAAGTTTGTGAGTTTGTGACGTTGTAGGCGGTAATCTCACGAACTACTAAACCGATTTTGAAAATTCTTTTACCAATAGAAAGCCACGTTATTTGTGAGTGTCATAGGCTATATATTATGACGCTAAGACCAACAGGAGCGGAACAATACCGAAAAATGTTTTAAAATCGGGTATTTTTTTCCTTTCGAGAGCTTCCGCTGCGTCTTAGCCCAAAATAACTATCCACGCGTGCAAAGTCGCCGGCAGAAGCTATTAACTAATTATATTATCTATAATCTATACTAATATTATAAAGAGGTAAAGTTTGTGAGGTTGTAGGGGGTAATATCTGGGGAGTCGGAGAAAAATGGTTGAACGAAAACGTTTCTTACGAACGCTGCCTTAATTATGAGAGATATATGATTGAGCTCTAGAGAAAAGTTGTAGCTTGATAATGCCTATTACCGCCCAACGAAGTGGGCACGGGTCGGCTAGTATATATATGTATATCTCGTAACGAAAATATACAGATTTCTCAAATATCTTTGCTATCGCCTAAAACATAAATACTCTTCAGATGGTTATTTGAAACTATGAGCTAAACTTCATATTCTGCCCCTAGTAACACGCTGTGAAATAGCTGACATAACCTATATGATGAACATCATATCTGGTGCAACCGACTGTCCGTACCCTCTCAAAAATATTAGTTTTAACATTCCTACAAAAGTTGTGAGACACTATACGCCGATCCATCTTCCATTGGTGTCCACCAATTATCGTCAAATTTCATTTCTGTGGCGGGCGGAGAATAGTTTAAACAGACAAACAAATAAATTCAATTTTGATATATTTCGTTGATACTGGTTTGATAACCAGAGTCAGTAAGACGGGGACTCAGCCTTGACTTTTTTTTCAAAATATAAATAAGCGTTGACTGAGTGTGCTTGGAAAACTATAATCCACATAGTAATTATGTATCCAGATGCCTATTCGTGGAGACCTGTAAATGGTTTTTTGTTGCTCTTATTTTTCGTAGCAATTCTTGTAAGTAGTGCTGGTTTGTCTTCCTATAAACTAAACTAAATTCAATCCACTCTTGTTTTTAACAGAAACAACTGAAATAGAATCACGTCGATCGTAGATTGCCGTAGGTATGCTTTGTTATATAAAATCGGAGTTTATGGTGAAAGAAATTTTGTGATAAAACCGTGACATGATAGTAGGGTTTTGTATAATATCCGTCGCCCGCTAGCTATCACCCTCAAGTTCTATCTATCGGTAAGTACATACCTATAAGCGTGTTCTAGGTGCTATTAGTTCTACTTGAGAGCCAGTTTTTCCCTTAATAAAACTACGGTGAAATGCTAAAACCTAAAAAGTATTTTAGTAAACTCACTATAACCTTATAAAGGGCAATGGTTAGTTTCGTACTATAACGCCATCTAACAACTATATTCACAAACTAGAGAAACCTGCTAAATTTTGTTGACTATGTTGCCATTCAGTTGACTATGCCGCACAACTACTATTAGTGCTGCGACACTGTTGTCACTACGGACGAAAAGACATCATAATTAAAACAGTAATCACTTGAATAGTCGTTTTCATTATAATACTAGTGTAGTAGAGTAAATTAAATGTTGAATATTTGAAGCATCGATAGTTTTTTTAACCGAACATTCCCGCACTTTTTTCGTGGGTTCCATACTGTATATTACGTTGCATTATAACTACATTCAAATTAGTTTTGTACTCTGCAAATTATGCGCTTTTTAAAAACAATTTATAATAACTAGCGCGTTATAAAAAAGTTATGGTAATCGATAAACCTTTGTGTTCAAACATTAAAAAGCAAACACAATATCACTAAATAGATTTATTTCAATATCTCGCACGAAACCTACTCGTATTGAATTTACATGGCGGTAGTACGCCATCATCATCAAAAGAGTGATGCACTAACACAATATGTAAATAGGTATTTCTTTATGTAGAGCTATCTCTGCTATCTATATCTTACGCGATTTCATATGCGTTCTTTATTTTCTTAACAATATATGTTATGTATAAAGGAAATATCCTCTTCTGGTCATGCGCACCATATCGTTGTAGTCCCACTTTTGTATATCATCATCATATATATTAATACGTAAAGCCAAAATTTTGTATCCCTTTTTAAGACAATTGCGTGAACAGATGAACTTGAAATTTGGCATAGTTAAAGTTTATATGGAGGAGAAGTGCAGAAAGCTATTTATTTTATATAAAATGCATTATAAGTACATTAAATTAATTAAAATATGCATTACTCACACTACTGCTCCAATTTTATACAACATATACACATATGTAAATAAAAAAGACATTTTGACATCCGTCAATAACGGACTTCAGAAAAGTAGTAATAATATTCGTCCAATGGGACAGGCGAAGGAATTAATCCATACTGCCAAACTTCAAAAAAGGTTGCGAAGGAGGTTGCTATGCTCGACTGTATGTATTTTTTTTTTAACTCTTACGTTCCAATTACCCTTTTTTATTCTACATTCAACAATTATATTGTAACATATCTAATATATTAACACGTGAAGCCAAAACTTTGCACCCATTTTTAAGCGAATTGCGTGAACGGATGAACTTGAAATTTGGCATAGTTAAAGTTTATATGGCAGAGAAGTGCACAAAGCTATTTTTTGTATAAAATGCATTACAATCATATTAAATTAATTAAAATATACATTACTCACACTACTGCTTGAATTTTACACAACATATATGTAAATGAAAACGACGTTTCGAACATCCTTCAACCTTCTTACGTTCCAATTACCTTTTAAATATTTTTAACATGACTGACGGTGCATGCCTTACAATATGCCCTTTGAAATCAACTAGTAAAATTGTAGGTTAATTTTAGAATAATATAATATGTAAATTCATAATATACATAATATTAATTGATAAATAATTTATGTTTAGTAAATTTATGGAACTACTGAAATAATTATTATTCTCTTTGGTTTTATTGAATGTCAAAATTTTTATGTGACAGACTGCTTTCACTTCATGTCACTTTGCTTCATGTTGCCATAAGAGTAAAGCAATATTTCCAAAGTCAATGTCAATATTTTAATGTTTAGTATTTCTTTATGGTGTACTCAAATGATGATTCAATAAAAAATGAGCGAAAAATACTTTGTAAAATCAAAATAAGAAAATTTGTTTGGTCATGAAAGTAATCCATGACTTATATCTCCACGGTTACAATGATGCAGTTCAACTTGATGTAGCAATTATATTTAGTACAGTTGATGATGAATTATGAACAAAAATGAATTCATTTTCAAAAGTTAATGGTAGTATTATAAACATCTTTGTATTGGATTCATAAATTGATTCTATTGTGTATCCATTACTTTTCCAAGTGATGATACTGGGCATATCACTATTCCTCATAATGTATAGACTATATTTAATTCAATATCACCCAGAAATACCACGCGCCCATGGTGTCGTGTAAAATTAATTGAAAATTGTGTCATGAGGGGGTCCGATAATTTTTTTTTATTTTCGTAAAGTTATGTTTACTTAGTATTTAAGAGCCTTACCACCTTATATAACCACCTGTTTTTTGTTTCAAATTTATAATTAAGTTCAATTTTCATTTAGACATCGATTTTTTTATATGTTTATATAATTGAAAAAAAATGGCAAATAACTGAGTAGGCATGATGAAAGCCTTTGATTATAGAGGTTAGAATACCCTTTGATAAAAGAACCCTAATGAAGTTCAAACTTTAAAAATTCAATGAACTATGGTCGAATGTCGCCTACTGGGCACCCACTAGTAATAAATGGACCGTTTATTTTGAAAGTGGTGTAAGTCCATTTTTGAGAAAAATGAGCTATCACGTAATTCATGCTTAATTTAATGTAAATTTTTTATATATAACTAGTCCATGTTTAATTTCTCAAAAAAATCCCATGTTTTGTACAACTTAAAATCGGTCGGTAAATGAAATTGCATAATCATCGATTATGAAAGTGGTGTAAGTCCAATTGACAGAGGTAGGCGGCATAGCAGATGGATACCGATCAGTGTTTTGTTATTTTTCATTTATTTTATACTAGCTGTGTCCTGCGGTTTCACCCGCGGACGATTTGCATTGTTTCCCCTCCGTGTTTCTACTACTCGTAAGTTAAAAGATAGATATTAAAAAATTAGAGAAATGTATTAGAAAATGTACAGCGCATAACCTGTGAGAAGAAAATAAATACGACAAGGCTGTATGACTCCGCATCTTTGCCCGTATTTTGGCGAATTAAAAAAACAACAAAAACAACAGTAGTAAAATTATCAATTTATTACCTCTACGTCCTGGAAGACCGTTAAAATTTGAAAAAATCGCCCTGGAGCCTTTGTACCAAAATGCCAGACCTATTACGTACGAAAAATATAAAGACATGAAGCCGCTACTACCCTATATACCTCCGGTGCATCATGCATATTTTGAAACACTACCACATGCAGAGAATAAGTAAATTCTTGTAATCAGTATCTTGTAATGACAATGTAATTGCCGTCTAAAATAAAATTTTATGTGTTGTTATGCGTATTTGTAAACAAAATTATATTAAAATTAAGTATGTTTTAAGCGATATATGATTTTTCAAAATTGAAATTAAACGATTTTTACAATTGTCTAATTTTGAAAGTGGTGTAAGTCCATTTACAGCACATAAATATGTTTTATCGTAGTCTAATTAGCCAAACACAAATTTATATAAACAAATTAAATGTTGATAAAACAATAGAAACAATGCCAGACCTCATATGATTTGCCTGTATTTTTAAATCAACAAATATAGTAACCTTTAATTTTCTCGAAACAAAAGAAAATGGACTTACACCACTTTCAAAATAAACGGTCCAAATAATAAACAGATCGCTGAAGGCGTAGTCACTATAAAAAATGTAGTATTTTACAATTTTAATAATTTTATTTTCTATACATACACATATGCTCGTATAATAAGAATGTAAATATGTCGTGCTTGTACTTTTTAAATTTTAGTAAAAAAAACATTGTAAGCGACTAAGAATAACTAATGTAATACATTTCAGTCATTTTTTTAAATGCCTGTCTGTCTGGCTGATTGTTTGTGCAGCCATCACTGCAAAAGTATACTACTTTTATTATGAAACATCAACAAAAAATTCATAAAGCATATCTTCGAGTAACATTCACCAGTTTCGATAAAGTCTGATATTTGAAATAAAACGATTATATCCAATAAACATGGCTACAACCGATTGGTTTTCGATTCGGCCTACAGGACGAAATTAGAAATCGAACACCTGGGCTAGACTAGGATCTTATTCTTAAGAGGTAAATTAACATTTACATAAAAAGAAAGTAGAACTAGATATGTATTTAATTTATGAAATAATACTACCACAGTACACTTTCCACATTTAGTCGCCAAAATGTTATTAGTCGATGAAAATAACAAAAGAACCAAAATTGCATAACAGCGCTATCTAGCGATATATTTCTGTAGCCCGGTTAAGCTGTTAAGACCTTGCTAGGGTCAATAGCGTAGTCAGTTCGAAAAAAAAAGATATATTCCAATACAAAAATTTCTTAATAAATTTCTCCGAAATACTCCAGGACTTTATCAGACGTTAATTGGAGGTGCATAAAAACCTCTGATATCCATGTTAGCCTTGCTAGAGCTGTGTATAGAACTCTACTCTAAGTGTAACGGTTATTATCTGCAACTACCGATAATAATGATAGGTTTCTCTTATGAAAATATAACTGAAATCTAGTTTTAAATCTCTACATAATACCTTCGCGGCTCCCAGGCTTCGGATAAGTGCTAATGCGGCGTCGTCGTGTTTAAACGATTTACATCCATTTTCAGTGCTTTCATAATCCGGCTTCATCAAACTCATAGAAGCAACCTAACTATTCTCACTAACATTTATTGCGAGTAATTTTAAATCTGTGATAGATATCGTCTAAGATATTTATTTAAATTATCTATAATAATATAATATAATATAAATATAATAAGTGTGGATAAATTCGACGGAATTATAATTACTTTAACATTAATTATAATTATTAATAACTTTAATGATTATAATAGGTCTTTACCTATAAAATTGCCGTTCTGCAGTACTGGCCATTTCAAATCAAAATAATTTTTGTTTGGCTAAGAATTCTAATTTCAAATTTATTTTATTTTAAAAACATGGAATTCTTTTTCCAAAAGTAGTCATTTGTTTATTGATTAGTGTTACATTTTCATCGCATTTCAATCTTTTTTGACATCATGGATACGTGAAAAATTCGAGTAATTATGGAATATGAGTACCGTCGTGGCAGCAACGTGGCACAAGCGGCACGCAACATCAACGACGTTTACGGAGCTAACACTACAAACCAACGCACCACCTGTTATTGGTTTGCTCGCTTCCGTTCTGGGAATTTCGACCTGAAAAATGAACCTCGCGATCGTCCGAAGACTTTGGTCGACAATGACGAATTAAAAGCGATTGTGGTAGCTGATGATACACAATCTACGGCTGAATTAGCAGCAGCTTTCGACGTTAGCGTCAAAACAATATCGGTCCATTTGCGTCAAATTGGCAAGGTAAAAAAGCTTGACAAATGGGTGCCCCACGAACTCAATGATCGCCAGCGCGAAGTACGCGTCGAGACGTGCCTTGCACTGCTCAACAGACACAAATGAAGGAATTTTGAACCGCATTGTTACATGTGATGAAAAATGGATTCTGTTTGATAACCGCAAGCGCTCAGCGAGTTGGTTGGATACTGGTTCAGCACCTAAACAATGCCCTAAACGAAAACTTATCCCTAGAAAAGTGATGATCACTGTTTGGTGGTCTAGCGCCGGTGTGATTCATCACAGCTTCTTACCAAACGGGGTGAGCATTACTGCAGATGTGTACTGTGAAGAACTGAACACAATGATGGAGAAGCTGGCACATCTCCAACCAGCATTGGTCAATCGCTCGTCTCCGCTGCTCCTGTACGACAACGCGCGACCTCATACTGCACAGCAGACGGTCTCCAAGTTGCAAGAACTTGGGTTAGAAGTTCTCCGTCATCCGCCTTACTCACCAGACCTTGCGCCTACAGACTACTACTTATTTCAGAATTTGGATAACTCCTTGGCGGGACAAAAATTCAATACCCGAGAGGCAGTACAAAATGCCTTTGAAGAATTTATTGCCTCCCGTCCAGCTGATTTCTTTAAGATGGGCATCTATAAACTGCCACTGCGTTGGCAAAGATGCATTGATTGCATGGCTGATTACTTCGATTAATACAAACAAAAAATACATTTTGTTTGTTTGGTTGAACGCGCTAATCTCAGGAACTACTGGTCCGATTTGAAAAATCTTTCGGTTTTAATTATTTTTTTGTTATTTATTGACATATCCATTCACCAAAAATTTGTTATTTTAATATTACATACACAGTGACACTCACTTTATTTTTATAGTGCGTAATAGATTACAAATCTAAAATTGGAACAAAACTAACGTAGAATAAAGTTTTTGAATAGGAACACAAAATAAACTTTGAAAATGTTTGTAATAGAAAATTACCACGTTACCATGGTAACGTATATAATACTAATGCTAACACGCAGAGAAAGCTCTCAAAAGGGAAATAAATCAAGATTTTTTAAATATGATGTATAACCTACAGCCTTCCTCGATAAATAATCTATCTAATACCGAAAGAATTTTCCAGATTGGACCAGTAGTTTCTGCGATTAGCGCGTTCAACCAAACAAACAAACTTTTTAGCTTTCTATATTAAGTATAGATTACATTTGAATTAATGAACACACAATGTTATTTTATTTTTTTGTATTCAAATAAATAATTTTTGTAAGCTGTAACTTCTGTAAGCAGTTAAGCGGTATTTTCTTTTGTAGAAGATAAATTATGGTTTCGTATCATGACATGCTAGTAAGCTTGACTGACCATATTGCGTTTGTGACGCATAGTATAGTAACGTGCTTATATATTTATATTCTGTATTGAGATTGTGTAATGCATCATATGTTGAAAAGTTACTCCCCATAGTTTTATCGCTAAAGTTTCAAGTATTACAAGCAAGGACAAACTCAAACGGTATGCCGTCACATTCTGATCTTACCGGATCACTCACTTTGACCAAGATACTAGTATTTTTGGGTAGAACGTAGACATTTTTCACAGAATCTTAGCTAAAGCCTATTCGGGTGAATTTAAGATACTGTAGACTTGGTAATGACACCTTGTCAGAGACTCTTCTGATGAAGCTAGAGAGTTTCGGGAAATTATTCACTGGAAAGACATTCACTTCACTTGCACGCATGAATTAAACTATATCATTAAAAATGTTAATAATAATGACACACGAAGTAGCATAGGTGTCAATAAAAATGAAAAGGACTGTTTTCTTTTAACTTGTTATACCTTTCTCATTAGTACTTAAAAAATGTTCAGTAATAAGACTAGGAGGATTTAAAAAATAATGATCGATAGATATCTCATTACCTACATAAAACAGTATGAGATTATCGCGGGACAGTTTAGTTGTATAATCATTGTGTGAGTACCTCCGTGTCAGTTTCCATCAAAGTGTTTTTAATATCCGCAAGTAGGATTGAAGCAATGTGGGCTCCCGACCAGCAACCAAACAATCAGAATTGTAACTTATGTGTTGTCAAGGTTTTGAATATAATAAAAAGATTCATAAAGTCTACACATTTAACGTATATTTCATTTATATTACATTGCAGGTATACATTATCTGCACAATATGTTCTTGATCATTTCCAAATTCCAAATCCAAAAGTGTCACTGTAAATCGTTTTTCTATTTTACTTAATTGTATACCTTAAAATAGCGTTATTTTAAAATACATATTTAAATTAATTATCAAAATAATCTATACACCTGTTATTGGCCTATACAATCTCATATGTGTCAACCTATAACATATCTATTCATACATACTTGTATTGTTACGAAATTACAAAATTAAACCTTATCATAAATAGAAATTGTAGATCAGTAATGTACTATATAGGAAGGACCTCATCATGCTTTATCTTTTTTAAAACAATGTTCTGTAGAATTGTCAATATGTTAAAACTATATAGTACTTACAATAATCTGATAAGTTTTACAATCACACAAATACAAATCATACAAATACAATATAAAATATATGAACCGTGGTATGGTCAGGGAACAACGTTTCAATGAACTTTACACCTTTAGGTCCATTACAGTTAATGGATGGAGACAGGTCATAAAACAGTGATTTTGAAACTGATATAAGTTTATTAAAACTGATTGGAATAACAGTTAATGTCAGTGATATAGAATGGATCATTTAAGAAGGGTTCTGCTTTAATATTGTTGTAACGTTTACAATCAAGTTAATGTATAATAACAATAGCATAGTTTATTGACTTCTAACATAGATTTAATGATTTCGAAAAGTTACAACAACTCAGCAAGGTTCACAATCACCAGAAATCATTTTATCAAAACATATAGTCATCAACCACATTTTATCTTTAATTTTACTTATAGATAGTATTCATTGTTATATACAAAGACATTTCTTAAAATACAAATTTAATCACAATAAAATAAACAAATACATTCTTATTATTATTCATAGCCAAATTTTAAAATTCAAGTTTAATAAATATATATTTATAGAGCTAGAAAATTAGTTTTTGTGTAACTTTAGTTAAGATTTGAATTCATTTTGATATTGATCTAAATAAAGGTAAGTTAAGTTTACAAACAAATAAGATATTTCACAAAACATTTACTCTTTGGAATAATTAATACTTTTGAGATCGAAAATACAACATATTCATCTCAATGTTTTAAATTTTTTCAATTCTTGTAATACTTGATCATAATCTTCTCTAACTCTTTTACATTCCACTTGTAAATCTTCAAACTGACTCTGCAAACAATAACACAGTGACTATACCATATAATATAATACTATATATTGTTCTCCTATGCTTTGCAATGAATGCTGCAATCAATTAGTAATTAGTATAAAACATATACCTTTCAGAGCTGTGATTTTAACATCAAATTCTTTGTATGAAATATGTTATGTTTTACAGTGATATGACTTCTTGTAGGAAAAAAATGAGTTTCAATACGTACCAAATTCGCTTATTATTGGTATTTTTTCAGCATCCAAAAAATTATTATGAAAATGATATTTTTGTTTATGTCAATTATTAGGGTATTATTTTTATTTAGGCAATTCTGTTTTATAATAATAAATATTTATGCATAAAAAAATAAAAAAATAGATAAGAGACAAACATATCTGTGTTTTTGCCACTGTGTAGAAATATACACGGCTGACTGTGGTTTCCTACATTTGCACCTATAGTATAATAAGTATGAACATGAACAGTCGAGATTTTATGGAAAATTCTTGTGTTGGAAGAGTGATAAATTACATATTTATACATATTACAAACAACTTATCATTATATAATTTTTTTTATTAAATTAGTTTTTATTTAATCTTGAAGAAATCATTCAATAGACACACATATTTCATAGAACCTGGTCACCTTTCATTACATTTACAACTAGTAGTAGCGAGGAATAAATAATTGACATACCTGACAAATAGATGATTGCTGTTTCATTGCTACACAGCTCTCCATTACATCTTTGAATTTCTCCTTATCACCTGTGTGAGCTTTTTGTGTTTCTGTCAGCAACTTATCTATGTGATTTTTATATTCAGTAACCACTGGAAAGATACAAAAATCACATACATAAATATAAAACACAATAAGTGGTAATCTTCATAGTTCTTTTCTGTATTTGAATTGTAAGAGATCTTTGTACATGAAATAAATATAAAAGAAAATAAAAGCAAAAACCCATTCAGAAATTTAATATTGTATAAAATTTATAATTATAGTGAATTATTAAATAGGATTATAGTTTAGTATGATATGACATGGGAATGGAAAGGAGATAACTATGTACACAGAGAGAGGCATCATCAACAGAACCACAATCTCTGATACCATTCCCATGAAAAGGGAAAGTTTCAAGATAAATTTTAACTTTCAAAAATCTGACCCTAAAACAACAATTATTACTGATAGAATTAGCACACTCTCACCAATGGTGGCTTGTTTACTCAATTTATTATAGTCATAGAAAGAAATTTCGATGCTTACATTTTAACACCACTGCGCACGCCGACCGCTACCGCGGCCGGCTTGCGTTATCTTTTTTCGCAAGTTTAACCTAACCTAAACAAACAGACGAAACGGTTTTGTTGGAACTTAAAAATCATCAAGTTGCTAATATACAAAGTTACCAATGATTGTTTGGAGGTGACATAACCTCAAAACTTTGATCATGAATATCTCAGTAACTATGACTTTCCGCATGGAGAGGATGGGGTTGGCATTAGAAATTCGTATCCCGAATTTGGGGTTGTTAAGGGTTGTTTTTATAGGGGTTGGTTACCCCTTTCAAAAGACATCCCTACCCCGCAGTTTTTTCATGTGTTTGAAGTATGTGTAACGGAACGTAATTTTTCCTTCAGATACGCATTTTTAAAGTTTATAATATTATAATTTTATTGTTTTATTATTATTCACTGCTTTTAGAAAAATTTTTAGAAAAAAAAATGAAATATAAATAATTTTTATGACAAAGGGAATGTTTTCCAAGATCTTATATTTATTATTTTTATGTTTAATCCAAAACTCAACTGTCTTGATCCTAGAAAAAAATAGAATATCAATTATTTGTATGATCATAAAGCCTTCCCACATATAACACAGGTGAGCGAGCAAACCAGTCAGACAAAATGTGACTGAATCATGTTAGGTTAATAAAGTGGAGCTAAACGGAAAAGGGCTGGAGTGAAGCAAAACTTGGCTCCTGTCCTAGTCCTCTATGTCGGTTACTATTGCAAACACATATCAAATTCCTTGTTGTTTTGGATTAACCCATGCAGGTTCTGCACAAAATCGGTTATTAGCAATTTAAATTGTATTTTTAAACACGAAAAATCTTAAAAATCCTAAAACCTAAATGCAGGGAAATCTACCGCTTCCAACTGTGAATTCAAACTATACAGTCACACGCAAATATATACAGTTGGTATGTGAAAAATCATTTTAAACAAGCCTAGAACCCGTTCGGTGCATCATCTGCCGAGCCGAATTAAGATAAAAACTAACCTACATATATTGCCAATAAATATCTTCCCATTACCCCGTGGGTTTCGCCTGTGCCGCTCAACATCGTACCTGTTCACTATTCGAGTAGAGCCTACTTCAAGACTCAAGAATATTCAGAAAACTAATTTTATCAAATATAGAAATAACACATGTACCGACAGAACTCTAATTGAGATTCATCTTCTACAATGCAATGTAACAATTATGTAGGTTTATGTTTTAGGAAAAAATCTTGTCACCTTTGTTTACCAATCATTTTTTTTATACAATAAAATAAATGTAACAACATATAAGTGATAGTTTCGTTTACACATATTTTTCAATTTTGTTGACATGGTATTATTGAAGGGAACTTTGTTTAGAATCGTTATTACTTGGAAATCAAAGGAAAAGAATGCTTCATGACAAAGAGACAAACACATACATCAATAGAATTTAGCCTACTTGTTAGATTTTATACTTGTAATGCAACTGGTTGATAATTCTGCAAAAAAACGTCATGTAGCCATAGGTTAGTAATAACGTACTGTACATGAACATTATACAGACACAAAGAAAGTTTACCAAACTCAGTCAAGAATTTCATAACCTACAAATTTTTGATTTTCTTCTGTTATCCTGGAGTAACCCTTGCATTTTATGGGACAAAAATGATCCTAGACTTAAGCTTGAAATATTAGTTATCACTGTATCAAGTTTTGTCAAAATTGGTTCAGTACATATTCACAGGGACAGACAGACAGACAAAAATTGTAAAAGGATTATTTTCAGCTTCTATATGTATAACAAAATCTACCCCGATTATATTTTTTTTTTAAATATGTAATGTACAGATTTAGACTAGTTACAGTTTTATTATAGTATATAGATATAGAAGATAATACTTTCTTTTGTTCTCAAGATTTATGCATTTCCATCAATAAATTATTGGTTAATGCATAGATATACATTGTTTCATACAAGTTATTATTTTTTTAGTTGAAAACTTAACCTTTTTATTCAAAATTACTATAATTTTTAATACTGTTACAAGATTTCTACATACTTAAAAATTGATTATTTTCCATAAAATTTACACTTTTCCAGCAATCATTTATTACTCTACTTGTATATAGTAGTGTAGATATAGTATTGTATATACCGTTATGTTTTAACTTGAAAATCATCAAGTTGTTAATATACAAAATTAACAATGATTGTTCGGAGGTGACATAACATCACAATTTTGATCATGAATGTCTCAGTAACTATGATTTTCCCCGGCGAGTAATGGTATAGAGGGATAGTCAACCCCTTCTCCAGCCCCGCTCTCACCCTCCTCAATCATTATTTCAGTATGCGAATTTCTAAATTTATCCCAAAATTATAATACACAACAATAACAGAAAAATACCTTTGTTCAAAATTTTGTTAACTGAAATACTACACAAAGGTAGTTAAATTAGTTGAAACATTTCCTGTTTAATTTTATAGAATATAAAATTTCTGAATGGACTTTTGCTTTGGTTATAAATCTAAATAGGAACAGAGGAAAAATCTGTTTCATTCCATACACTGATGACAAATACGAACTCACCGTTTAACTGATACTTTATTGATCTCAGTTCAGAAATACAGCGTTCTCCTGATAACTGCACATCATTGTAGTTATGTTGTAAATAATTAAGATAAATATAAACCAAAGCGACAAAAGACAGCAAAACAACAAATATTGCAATTAATTTCTTTTTGAACTTAAATAACGATAAATATAAAAGCATATCTGATGTATTTTTTATACGAATAGATTTATCACAAAAATTATGCACTGTCAAAAACACAGAGTAAAAACCACAGAGTACATTATATAAAGTACATTATATAAATAGAGGTCGCACTCGTTCTTTCCAATCAGCGCCTCTATAATATTAGTTTCAAACTAATATCTGTTGGTTATAAATGTAAATTTATAGCTATGTATGTATGCATACAGCGGTACTGCGTAAATCGTATACAAGAGTTTGATCATTTTTATTTGTAATAATGAATATATTCATCGTAAGGCAAATCTAAATCCAAGTATGTATATGCAGGAGTCAATGTTTATAAGTAGATCCGGAGATAGATAAAATTGTTAGTAGCGAGCAAGAAAATTTAAGGGAGCACACTCTCGTAACAGATACGTAAACAAAATGAATGAATACAAATATTTGAAAGTTGTCAGTTTGAAATGTCAAAATTAATTGTCATCCACCATCTTTTGTTATCAAACTTGCCAAAAAAATATATAACAGTGCCATCTAGAGAGTGGATTGATAACCAAAATTGACGAGCCTTTTCCATACAAATCCGATTCTGAGAAGTGAAAATAGCTGGGTAAAAACTAGGACTGTTGATAAAATATCGCTATATCGATAATAGTATTATTATATACCAATATTAATTACTAATATTTTTATGGATAATATATCGATAGTTAGATATTAAAATGTAGATATAAGCCGTCGATATTTTTTAGGCTTGGCATTAGAAATTCGCATCATGAATGTGGGGTTGTTAAGGGTTGTTTTTTATAGGGGTTTGGTCCCCCTTTCAAAAGACACCCCCTCAGCCCGCGGAGACGCATAATTTTTTTTTTACATCTGTTTGAAATTTCTTGTAACGGAATGTGATTTTTCCTTCAGATGCGCATTTTTAATGTTTATGATAGTATAATTTTGTTAATTTATACATATTTATTGTTATTTTATAATCATTTAATTTTTTGAACAAATATTGTTCACTATTATTTGAGAAAAAAAAAACAAGAAATGAAATATAAATTATTTGTATGATAAACGGAATGTTTTTCACGATCTTGTATTTTTTGTTTTATTTCTACTATGTTTAATTCAAAACTGAACTGTCTCAATTCTAGAAAAAATATAATATATAAAATAAAATAATAAACATAAATGATTTGTATGATCATAAAGCCTCTCTAAACATAACACAGGCGAGCAAGCGAACTAGTCAGAGCAAATCCCACTGAGACACGGTCATCTCGCAGAAGGAGGCGGCGGAGAGGGCCCGAGAGGTAGACCCTCAAAGTGGCCCTCTCCACCAAAGGAGGACAGGCGGGAGGAGACGGCGCTTTGCCCAACTCCTCCCGCCACCGTAGCCGGACCTGAGGGGATGGGCCGGGGGGGCCATCTCCTCATTGCACAGGTTCGGCGGACGAGGGGGGCAGCCGGTGTGTACCCGGTCTATCCCTCTATAGGTAGGAGCCCGGCGGTCACCTTCCGCCGGGCGGACCGTGGGGGCGGCTCTACAAGGCTGATTAGCTTGAACGATCCCTTGCCGCCCCCACAAAACGGTCTGTCGGTACACCGTGGGGTTTTAGTCCGTGCGAGTCGGACATAACCCACTCTCTCCCCCGAGAGGGTGTGTATCCATAAGGGATTTCCCCACGTTAAAAAAAAGAAAAGAAGGTTAATAGAGCAATAGGGTTGGAGCGAAGCACGGCTTCGCTCCCGCCTTAGTTCTCTGTGTAGGTTAGTATTGCGAACACATATCAAGTTCCTTGTTGTTTTAGATTATTTTTTTTTAACCACTATTCCCTGCGTTTATAATATTCCTCACGTCATTGTCTACGCTGCCGTCGTTTTGGACCAATGAACTGAGGTACATGAATTTGGAGCAGGTTGGTAATAGTAATCCTAGTAATAAAACAACATATAAAGTAACGAGTATTTTAAAACTATTACTGAAATATTGGTACACATGATTATTTTATTTAAATATAAAGTAAATTTTCAAAAAAAGTATTAACCGACTTCAATATCAATCAAAAACCCATAAGGCACTAAAAAGCGGAAAATAAATAGTTTATCAAATTAACCAAATTAAATAAAACATATGAATATGTGTGCTACCTAGAGATGTATTGGAAGTCGGCTACCATCGCTTCACGCAAACGAACATACGGGTCATCTGATGGTAAGTGATCACGGCCGCCCTTGGACACCTGCGGCACGAGAGGAAACACAGATGCGTTGCCGGCCATTAAGAAAGGAGTAGGCTCGTTTCTTGAAAGTTTTCTTACTTTGTGACGGATCCCATGATCAGAACCTAACCAAATTCTCATCAAACTACCCTTGAAGTACATCCTCTCCAAGTTTGGTACGAACGCAACCTTATCAATAATCCGCGATAGTTTCTACCACCAACTCGGCTACCATTGCTTCACACATAATACACCTTAAGTAATGTAATTACAATGCTTGCGTCATGTTGCAACACAGCAACAAACATAAGCACAATAGGCTCCTAAGAATTGAAGAGTTTTTTTTATAATATTGGTGGCAAACGAACATACGAGTCATCTGATGGTAAGTGATCACGGCCGCCCATGGACACCTGCGACACGAGAGGAAACACAGATGCGTTGCCGGCCCTTAAGAAAGGAGTAGGCTCGTTTCTTGAAAGTTTTCTTACTTTGTCACGGATCGCATGATCAGAACCTAACCAAATTCTCATCAAATTACCCTTGAAGTACATCCTCTCCAATAAAAAATGAATCATCGAAATCGATTAGCGTGATATTGAGTTATTCGTCTATTTGTCGTTTACATAATTAATGCAAATTTAAAACTTATACGGTTTTGCACTGGATGCCGTTGTCGGAACTGGACCAAATTGAAATGGGACTACATGGGAAGTACCAGCTTTCAAATAAAAAAAAAATAATCAAAATCGGTTCACCCAGTCCAAAGTTATGAGGTAACAAACATAAAAAAAAAAAAAAAATACAATCGAATTGTTAACCTCCTCCTTTTTTTGAAGTCGGTTAAAAATAATAATAACGGCAATTAAGGTCAATATAATTGATAAACGTTTGTGCAAGTGGCCGTTAGAACTTTAAAACATTTATATTGTATGTCGTCTAATAAATATACTGGATTAAAAACTGTAAATCATTGTTAAGCTGAATTACAGTAATTGTTTTTAAATAAAGCTGATATATCGATTTACCAATATTTATTTCAATATATCAAACTCTAATATTAATATTTTCAAAGTATCGATATGTCGAAAATAAATATTTTAAAATATCAAGAGCCCTAGTAAAAGCACTATTACATTTATTTGCATTGGAGTTGCCAATGTATTTTGTCCAAATTTCTCATAAATATAGGTAGTTTACCCCAAATTTGGAAAGGAAGAAATACTGATACCCCACCTAAGATCTTAACTAAAAAGCATTTTCGTTAGAAATTCAATAATATTCAAAAAAGTAAAACATGTTTATACTTAACAAAGAGATATCCACATGAACGCATTGGGTGATGTTACAATATTCTTCTATCTATGCATACTAGTGGTTGAGATTCGACCATAATTCATTTTGACATTCAATAAGACCAAAGAGAATAATAATTAAAAATATATTATTTTTCAATTAATTGTTAATGTATATTATGAATTTACTAGTGGGCGCCCAGTGGTCGACATTCGACCATAATTCATTGAATTTTTAAAGTTTGAACTTTATTAGGGTTCTTTTATCAAAGGGTATTATAACCTTTATAATCAAAGGCTTTCATCATGCCTACTCAGTTATTTTCCACTTTTTTTTTTCAATTATATAAACATAAAAAAAATCGATGTCTAAATGAAAATTGAAATTAATTATAAATTTGAAACAAAAAACAGGCGGTTACATAAGGTGGTAAGGCTCTTAAATACTAAGTAAACATAACGTTACGAAATTTTTCAATTAATTTTACACGACATCATGGTCGCGTGGTATTTCTGGGTGATATTGAATTAAATATAGTGTATACATTATGAGGAATAGTGATATACCCAGTATCATCACTTGGAAAAGTAATGGATACACAATAGAATCAATTTATGTATCCAATACAAAGATGTTTATAATACTACCATTAAATTTTGTTAATGTACTAAATATAATTGCTACATCAAGTTGAACTGCATCATTGTAACGTCAGTCATGTTAAAAATATTTAAAAGGTAATTGGTACGTAAGAAGGTTGAAGGATGTTCGAAACGTCTTTTTCATTTACATTATAATATCATTGTTGAATGTAGAATAAAAAAGGGTAATTGGAACGTAAGAGTAAAAAAAATACATACAGTCGAGCATAGCAACCTCCTTCGCAACCTCTTTTGAAGTTTGGCAGTATGGATTAATTCCTTCGCCTGTCCTATTGGACGAATATTATTACTACTTTTTTGAAGTTCAATGTCATTTTTATTTACATGTGTGTATATGTTGTGTAAAATTGGAGCAGTAGTGTGAGTAATGCATATTTTAATTAATTTAATGTACTTATAATGCATTTTATATAAAATAAATAGTTTTCTGCACTTCTCCTCCATATAAACTTTAACTATGCCAAATTTCACGGTCATCCGTTCGCGCATTTCTTTCAAAAAAGGGATACAAAGATTGGGCTTGGCGTATTAATATATAGATATGTCATAGTGGGAGCATCTAGCAGTCGGAGCATTTAGCAGTCGGAATTAGCACAAATAGTAACGCTACAGAATCTTAAGAAGATTCGATTTTCACAGGTGTTTGTTAACAGCGCCATCTATTATGTTCTATGTTAAACAATACTGGCAAGGTATTGTTAATGCTCTTCTATTTGATTATGGTTAATGTGATTTGTTCTAAATTATTGAGTAATTTAGATTAGATTAAACTGTTCCTAACTTCTAAGAATTCCACATGTTTATCCACATAAGCACTGATAGAAGTCGCTAAATAAACCGGTGTCACGCTACACTCGAGGCGTGACACCATCTTAAGAAAATGGGCGTCGTACGATAACATTTCTAACTTGATTTGATTCTTGATTTAAAGCAGACCTAAATTAGTGTCACGATAATTAAAATCGGACTTGTGAAATTGTAATAGAAATATTCTAGATTTAAGTAACATTTGGAACCTTTTGTTATATATTAAAACCGGAAATACAGTCTATGTGCAGTCGAGATAGAATAGTAAAGTTAGGTAGGTAGGTAGGTAGGTAGGTAGGTAGGTAGGTAGGTAGGTAGGTAGGTAGGTAGGTAGGTAGGTAGGTAGGTAGGTAGGTAGGTAGGTAGGTAGGTAGGTAGGTAGGTTAGGTTAGGTTAGGTTAGGTTAGGTTTGCGATGCCAGAGAGCCTCCGCGTGGCGCACCCCGGGCAACGTCGACCGCTTCTCGGTCGGCGGCTGATCTCTGGTAGGGGGGGGACGCTTTGTCGAGCACTCCTCTGACTAGCAGAGGAGGCGGATGACGGGGCGTTGCGGGTCCGGCGTGCACTCACACTGCCGTCGGACAGGCGGGTGCGGCATTCTGCCGTATCTGCCACCGCTAAACTCGTAATCCCGTTTGGAGTGTCGTGGTCACGTCTCGCGGCTCCAAACGGGACCGAGGGTCTTGGCTTAACCGCCCGGACCGCGAGGAAGAAAACCTCTATAAAAAATTACCCTAATCCCAAGCGGCGGCGCACCGCGAGGGGATGCGTGGCGGATAGGGAGATCCGTCGCCAGTGCGACCCCCGTCGGAGAACCGGCCGACTCTCCGGCGGGTTACGCTAGGCTTACCCAGGCACAGGGGGCACTGCCTGGGCGGACCGTTTTTTCCCCCATACTCGTGGGACAAGATTTCTAGTAAAAAATCAGTCAATTTTAAACCTAGTTTTAAGGATGGGGGGGGGGGTAAAACTCGATCCGCTGCTAAGGCGGCGGAGACGGAGGCTGCTGTAGCAGCTGTGGATGTGGCGGAGGCCGCTAAGGCTGCAGCCATAGCCGGTGGGAAGGCTGCCAAGGTTGTCTTGGAGCCAATGCCTGGCTCAAGTCGCAAGCGCGACCATGAGCTGGCTCCCAATGACGCCAATGGTGCTGGATACGTAGCGCTCAAATCGTCGCGTACAGAGGATGAGTGGGTCGACGTCGAGGACGACGGGCTGAGTCCGGTGGCCGAGCCGCACGATGTAGACGCCCAGGATCCGCAGCACTTGAAGACTATCGCTGGCGAGTCTGTTGCTGCGATCTACAAAGTGTGTCAGAAGTCGGGCCGGCTCCAAGGCCCTATGATTAAAATCCTCAAGAGGTCCGCCAGAACGCTCCAAGATGTGCTGACTGTTGCCCTCGCGCGCACGGTCACTGATGAGAATCTGTGCCTCCGGAGGTTGGTGAGATCCCTTCGCAGGGAGATCACTGACCTCCGTGTGGAGGTACAGACGCTCAAGAAGAAGGCCGAGTCGGCTGCATCCCCGCCGAAGCCTCCAACTATGGAGCTGATCACGGGAGAAGTGGTCGAGCTCCCACCGGAGGACCAACCGGAGCCCCCTCGTCGGGAAGAGGTTGGAGTGATCAGCGCCATCCAGGGCCTGGAGCGCTCTTTCCAGCGTACCGCTGAAGATTTGAGCGCCCGCCTGGTCGTCTTAGAAGACCGACTCTTCCCGGTGCAGGCTGTGCGCCCTCCCCTGGCAGGGGACCGGCCTAAAACTGCTGCGGTAACGAAGTCAACTGCGGACAAAGCGCAGCCGAGGATAGCTCCCAGCGCACGTCAAGCCCGTCGTGCTGTAGCCGAACAGGCGAAAAAGGGCACACCGCCTTCCCAGGAGTCAGTCCTGGGAATGGATTGGGCCCCGCTCCCTGCTCCGGCTGCTCCTGATGCGGCGTGGACCGAAGTGTCCCGCCGCAAAAGGAAGAAGAAAGTGGCGTTGGCGGCGACTTCTGTTGCCCCTACGGCGCCTAAGGCGGCAGTGTCGGCTCGTGTCTCTGACAAGAGCCGACCCAAGAAAAAGACCAAGTTTCCCTCTGTGCCAAGTACCGCCGCTGTGGTTGTGTCCTTGCAGCCCGCTGCGGAGGCACAGGGGGTAGACTATAAGGACGTGCTGCTCAGAGCAAAGCAGGCGATTAATCTGCCTAGCCTGGGCATAGAGGGCCTCTCCGTTAGGAGAACGATGACCGGTGTCCGGGTTCTCCGGGTCGCCGGTCCTCAACGAGCTGAGGGTGCTGTCCTTCTGGCACAGAAGCTGCGGGAGGTTTTATCGGACACTGTGAGCGTCAGCACGCCGGTGAAACGGGCAGATGTCCGTGTCATCGGCCTCGATGAAACCGTCACGGTGGACGAGGTTGTCGCGGCTGTGGCACAAAAATCGGGGTGCGAGCGGGCCCTAGTCAAGGCTGGCGAAATTAGGACGTTCGGCTATGGAATGGGCAGCGTGCACATCTCGCTGCCTGTTACCGCTGCGAGAACGCTGGTGGAGGGAGGTCGCCTCCTAGTAGGCTGGTGTGTGGCCCGCGTGCGACTCCTGGAGCAGAAGCCTATGCGCTGCTTCAGGTGCTTCGCCGTAGGTCACACCCGGGCATTGTGCCCCTCGGAGGTGGACCGGAGTAACCTTTGTTTCCGGTGTGGGCAGCCGGGCCACAAGGCTGCGGCTTGTACATCTTTGACGCTGCACTGTGCCTTTTGTGCTGCGGCGGGTAGGAATGCAGAGCATTTCATGGGGGGCGCGACCTGTAGGCCGCCTCCTGTGAAAGGGCTTCTGCACCCTCCGACACGACCTCCTTAGAGGTCAACGTAGACGTTGGGTGGACGTGGGGAGGTTCGCCTCCTACGTTCGTCCTTAAGCCGGACCAAGGGGGATGGGTCGGGGGGCCCGTCTCTCATTGCACTGGTTCGGCCGTCTGGGAGACAGTCTACGGTTGCCAGGCTGTCTCTCTTTAGCGGGAGGCCCAGGATCTCCTTTCTGGGCCGGCCGTCGGGGCGACATGCGGAAGTGCTTCTGTGCATCCCTTGTCCCCCATCATGGCGGTTGCGGGCACCCATGGGGTTTTAGTCCGTGCGAGTCGGACATAACCCACTCTCTCCCCCGGGAGGGTGGCGTATCCAGTAGGATTTCCCCATGTAAAAAAAAAAAAAAAAAAAAAAAAGGTTAGGTTTTGGTGGGGTGCGATGTCAGGAACCTCCGCGTGGTGCACCCCGGGCAACGTCGACCGCTTCTCGGTCGGCGGCTGATACCTGACATAGGTGTGGTATGTGCGCGGCACACCTATTACCGGGCTGGGGCGGATGAGGGCTCAATTTGAGCCCCAACGGCCCAGTTCCGGATAGCGGCCGGCGGGACTGGTGTTTTAATACCGGTCTCGGCGGGCGTACCGCAAACTTGACGTTAGAAAGGAGTTAAAATGAAAGCACAAACTGAAAAAGTAATACCCCAGGAGGGTACCACCCGCTCCGCGGGTGGAGAATCCCTCCCCGAGTCCCTGGACTCGGGCTGCCCCTCGTTTTCTGGGGGGGGCAACATTTTGTGTGATCCTCAGATTTTGACCAAGGCAACGAATATGGACACTGATTTTGCAAGCAACACGGATTGTGCTTCGGCGGACGAGAATCGTCTGGACCAGACGGGAATTAATAAACGCCAGCGTCAGGAGGGATCTTCGGATGAGGCCAACGCTGAAGCCTCGAGGATGAGCTCACCTAGTGTGAGTAGAGGGAGGACGCGCTACTCAAAGCGTTTGGCCACCTCGAAGCGCTCAGTGCTCGGGGAGGCCGATGACTCCTACGACCGGGCTCTCTCCCGCTGTTCCACCCGAACGGCAACAGATGAGAGTGCGCAGGAGGAAGAGGTGGAGCCCTCAAACCAGCAGCCCTCCGACCCTCGGCCCTCCAACCCTCGGCTATCTGATCCCAAGCCCCCCGATCCTAAGCCCTCCGTCCCTCGGTCTTCCAAGCCTGCGCCGGTAAACCTCGAGGCTCTCGATGCGGACCGGCTAAAAGAAATGGCCAGTGGGCAAGCGGACACCATTGTGGAGGTGGCCACTAAGTCGGGGCATCTGAAGGGGCCTCTGATTAAGGCCCTCAAGACAGCAGCCCTGACTCTGCAAGAGGTGGTGGAGGTCTTAGCCGGCCGCACAGAGGCTGAGGAGACGAGGCGCTTACAACGCGAAGCTCGGAACCTCCGGACGCAGGTTGCTCAGTTGAGAGAGGAGAATCTCTCCTGGCGACGCGAGGCGAACGAGCGGAAGAAGATGCCGCCTCCTCCGCCGCCTCCTCCGGCACCTCTTCCGCCGCCTCAACAGCGGCCTCCTCCTCCGCGGCCCTCCACGGCACGGCCTCAGGATTGGGAGGAGATGCTGGCTTCCACAGTGGGCAGGCTTGAGCACTCTCTACTACATACGTTTGGAGAGATGCTCAATGCCAGACTGGCTGCCCTTGACGACCGCCTCCTACCTCCTAAGGTGCTGAGGCCGGCACTCGCGGCCGATAAGAGGAAGACTGCCCCAGTGCCCGAAAAACCGAGGAGGGTCTCAGAGCGCCGGTCCGCCATGGAGGAAGCGACAGCCGCCCCAGGGCCAGCCAACGCATCGCTGAGGACTGAGCCGCCTCCAGCAGCCTCGGCCCTGTCGGAATCGGAAGCCTGGACTACTGTAGTCCGCCGCAAGAGTAAGAAGAAGGAGAAAGCGACTCCAGCGGCGGCTGCAGTGACCGCGGCTCCGAACCCAACCAGGGCCAGGCGAAAGAGACGGAAGAGGGCCAAGAATAGGCTCGCACCTCCTCGCACGGCCGCAGTGTTAATAACTCTGCAGCCGGAAGCTGAGGCGAAGGGGGTGTCATACAGCGACGCACTCCTGAAAGCAAGGACGGAGGTGTGCCTAGCTGACTATGGCATCCCCAGCGTCAAGGTGCGGCCTAGCGTGAGCGGAGCTAGGCTATTGGCTGTCCCTGGGACTTTGACCCCCGCGCAAGTTGACAACTTTGCGACGGGGGTCAGGACGGCGCTTGCTGGGATGGCCACCGTAGTCCGCCCAGTCAAGAAAACCGATATCCGAGTCGTCGGAATTGACGACTCGGTATCGTGGGACGAAGCCGTCGAGGCGATCACCCGGGTGGCCGGCTGTTCGGTCACCCAGATGAGGGTGGGCGAGCTTCGTCCTCGAGGGGAGGGGAGCAACTCCCTGTTTATCTCCCTCCCTGTCGATGCAGCTCGAAAACTGCTGGAGGCAGGTCGTGTTCTGGTCGGCTGGAGTTCGGCCCGGGTCCAACACTTGGACAGCAGGCCACTCCGATGTTTTAAGTGTATGGGCCTGGGCCACACCCGGCCGAAGTGCCCATCAGATGTGGACCGGAGGACGACCTGTTTCCGATGCGGGGAGGGAGGGCATTGCGCGGACGTCTGCACCGCAAAGCCGCGCTGCGCTGTATGCGCAGGCGTCGGCAAGCCGGCAGACCATATTATGGGGGGAGCTAAATGTCGACCCCCCCATGTGAAAGGAAAATTGCCCCTCCTGAGGGGGGCGGAAATGGAGGTAGTTGCTGAGAAATAGTTAATGGACTATATTCACAGCAACTACCTCCAAACTAATACAAACCACTCCGCTGCTGCCCAGGACCTTCTCCTGCAGGCGGCGGCGGAGTGGGATATCGATATCGTGGTGGTCGCGGAGCCGTACCGTGTTCCGGACCAGCCTCACTGGGCCGGAGACACGGACGGCTCTGTGGCTGTATTGTCCGGGGGGGGTCTGCCCCTCTCAGTCAGGGAGAGAGGTGCCGGGTTTGTGGCGGCCGCCTCACGGGGTTTCGCGATCCTCGGGGTGTACTTTTCCCCGAACCGGCCCCTCATCGAGTTTGAGTCCTTTTTGGACTCGCTGGGGCCGGTCGTGAGGCGGCTGGAGCCGCTCCCCATTGTCCTAATGGGAGATTTTAATGCCAAATCGAGGGCATGGGGAGCGGCGGCCACGAACCCACGTGGCGAGGCTCTTGAGGAGTGGGCAGCCCAACATGGGTTGTCCCTCCTCAACCGGGGGAACGCCTACACGTGCGTGCGACAGGACGGGGGGTCTATAGTCGACCTAACGTTTGCAACCCCGTCGGTCGCACGCCGTGTCCGGGGGTGGAGGGTGATAGAGGAGGTGGAGACCTTATCGGATCACCGATACATCAGGTTCGAGGTCTCCACCTCCCACAACGAGCCGATAACCCGCCCCCGGAGGGGCGCTTCGTTCCCTCGGTGGACGATGAGCCGTCTCGACCGCGAGCTAGCGAAAGAGGCGGCCATCGTCCAGGCCTGGTCTATGGCCCCCCCGGACAGAGATATCGACGCGTCCGCAGCCCGCCTCCGTGATGCTCTCACGGAGGTTTGCGACGCGTCGATGCCGCGGAGCGTACACCGCCCAAAGAGGAGGGCGGTGTACTGGTGGTCGCACGAAATCGCGGAGCTTCGTGCGGCCTGCTCCGCGGCCCGGCGGCTGTACGGGCGCAGCCGCCGACGACGGACCAACAGGGACCCCGAGGAGGAGGCCCGGCTGTATGGCGACTACAGAACCTGCAGGAAGACGCTGCAGGTCGCCATCAGCCGGGCGAAAGAGCAGGCGTGGGAGGAGATGCTCCAGGAGCTGGAGAGGGATCCGTGGGGGCGCCCGTACAAGGTGGCCCGCAAGAAGTTCCGCGGCCAGGCGCCCCCGGCAACGGAGACTCTCCAGCCGGAGGTGGTTGAGAGGGTCGTGGGAGCGTTGTTCCCCGACCCTCCGGAGCTCCTCCCTCCTCCCATGCCTCCTCCTCAGTTGGCAGAGGAGACGCCGATTGACCCTCCCCCAGTTACGGAGGCGGAGATGGGGAGGGCGATCGAGCGCCTCCGCACTGCCGGACGGAAGGCACCCGGCCCAGACGGGGTCCCGGGCCGGGTGCTGGCCATTGCATTGGACCATCTTGGGGGGTGGCTTCGGGAGCTGTTTGACCGCTGTCTGGCGGTTGGACAGTTCCCGAAGCCCTGGAAGACGGGGCGGCTTTGCCTAATAGGGAAGCCAGGCCGCCCCCCGGACTGCGCGTCGGCGTACCGGCCCCTGGTGTTGCTGGACGACACCGGGAAGGCGCTCGAAAGGATCGTTGCCTCCCGGGTCGTCCGGCATCTCGAGGAAGTGGGGCCGAACCTGTCGGACGCGCAGTTCGGCTTCCGGTCGGGGCGTTCCACGCTGGACGCCCTGACCCTCCTAAAACAGGTCTCCATGGAGGCGACCTCTCAGGGGGATAGGGTATTGGCGGTGTCCTTAGACATCGCCAACGCCTTCAACAGCCTGCCGCATGCTGTCATACGGGAGGCGCTCCGCTTTTTCGGAGTGCCCCCGTATCTGCGGCGGCTGTTGGAGGCGTACCTCGATGGGAGAGAGGTCGCCTTCGTGGACGCTAGAGGACGGATGGTCCAACGCCATACGGCGCGGGGGGTTCCACAGGGGTCGGCCTTGGGCCCGCTCCTGTGGAACATGGGCTACGACTGGGTGCTCCGCGGCGCGCTCCCTTCCGGAGCGCGCCTCATCTGCTACGCGGACGACACCCTAGTCGTAGCCCAGGGGGGGGAATTGAACGAATTGGTGCGCCTGACCACGGAGGCCGTAACTCTCGTGGTCGGGCGCATAAGGAGGTTGGGCCTCGAGGTGGCCCTCAACAAGACCGAGGCCTTAATGTTTCACGGGCCTCGGCGGGGGCCACCTCCGGGGGCCCACATTTGTGTGGAGGGCGTCCGGGTCAGGGTGGGGACCCACATGAGGTATCTGGGCCTCACCCTGGACGGACGCTGGCGGTTCGAGCCCCATTTTAAGGGGCTCGGACCGCGCATAGTCAAGGCGGCAGCGGCGCTCGGACGACTCCTCCCCAACACGGGGGGGCCGGGCGCCGCCTGCCGCCGCCTCTATATGGGGGTCATACAGTCCATGGCCGCCTACGGGGCACCGTTGTGGGTCGACGCCCTCAGCGCCACAAATATCCGTGCGCTGCGAGCCGCGCAGCGTACTGTGGCGCTGAGGGTAATTCGAGGATACCGCACGGTGTCCCCGGGGGCGGCCATGGTACTGGCCGGCTCCCTTCCCTGGGAGTTAGAGGCGGAGGTGTTGGCCGCCGTATACTCGTATACGGCGGCTAAGAAGCGGATGGGGGAGCCTCTGGCTCCCAGGGAAATAGAGGCGAAAAGGAAAGAAGAGAGGGAGACAAGAATGGAGAGGTGGAGGCAGGACCTGGCGGACGCGCAGTTCGGTAGATATACTATCGACGCCGTCCGCCCGGTCCTGCCGGATTGGTGCAAGCGCCGATGGGGCTCCCTGACGTTCCGTCTGGTGCAGGTGCTGACCGGGCACGGGTGCTTCGGTTGGTACCTGCACCGGATAGCGCGCAGGGAGCCCACCGCCGCATGCCACGAGTGCGGCGCTGCGGTGGACACCGCGCAGCACACACTATCTGAATGTGCTGCGTGGGACGATCAGCGCCGCGCTCTGGCTGCGGCGGTAGGAGGAGATCTCTCGCTGCCGAGCGTGATTTCAGGTATGCTTGGGGGGGGGGGGGGGGGGGGAGGGATGGGCTCCTTTTGGGGGGGGGGGGTTAGGGAGGGGGGGGGGGGGGGGGGGGGGGGGGGGGGGGGTTTGTTAGGGTGGCCTTCGGAGGGGGGGGGGGGGGGGGGGGGGGGGGGGGGGGGGGGGGGGGGGGGGGGGTAGGTTAGGTTATTTTTTTTTTTTTTTTTTTTTTTTTTTTTTAGTGCACGTTCCCCCGACGAGTAATTGTCGGGGACATTGTTAGACTTTTTGTTTCTTATTAATCGACTTTGTTTTTTTTTTTTTTTTTTCTCCTAGTTTGGTGTTGGTTATATTTCCGTGTATTTTTATTTAGTATTATTTTATGTCTTCATTTATTTCTTAAGTTAACTGTTTTTATGATTTTTGTACTATATTCGATGAAGTCATTTCTGGTTTCTGTTTGACAAATCAGTTGGCTTAGTTTTGATTGTTCTATTTTTAATCCTGTTTTTATTTCAATATCATTCCGGTCTTTGCAGTGTACCGGGCATTCAACAAGCAGATGGATTATGCTTTCGGGGACGTTGGGGTCACAGATACACGACGGGCTTTCTTTGCACCCAAAGCGATTTAGGTACTCCGAGAACCCGCCATGCCCTGTGAGTAGCTGAGTGAGATGTATGCTTAGGGTTGTCGTTTTTCTAAATTTGTATGCAGTGTAAATGTCAGGCAGGAATATTTTTGTTGTGGATGCTGTGGTTTCCTCGATGTATCTTTTGTTCCATTCGTGGAGGGTTTCCTGCCGGATCTGTTTCTTTATATAGGAGACTGGGCACTGGTCGTATGTCGGTCTGGTTTTCATGCGGAGCGCTGCGTATTTCGCCAGGTCATCCGCCCTCTCGTTCCCGGCTATCCCTACATGCGCTCTGACCCAGAACAGCGAGACGGTTTTGCCTTCCGATGTTGCGTGGCGTAAGTTGCTTTGTGCCTGCATTGCTAGGGGGTGCCTCGTCTCGCTATTACATATGGTGTCGAGGGCAGCCCTAGAATCGCTGAAAATTCCATAGGAATCTCCAACTTTTGCTAGGACTGCCGTCGTTGCGTTCTGGAGAGCCAGTAGCTCGGCCTGATATACCGTGCAGTAGGACGCCAGCTTGAATTTTTTGGCTTCGATTTCGTGGTCGTCTTTCCATAATGAAAGCGCGGCTCCGATTTTGTCTTCTATCCCACTGCCGTCCGTATAAATTTTGTACTCCAGGTTCTCCAAGTCGTTAATTTCCTCCTGGCTCTCCAGATGATGGTATTCCAGGTGTTCTTTGAGTGCAGGGTGCGGGAATTCACTGAACTGTACCTCCCTCTCGACCTCTCCATCTCCGTAAGCGTTCTCCTTTTTCCCCTTCCGCATTTCGAAGATGGTTGCAGCCTCTTTGATGCGGAGATCGAGAGGCAGTATTCCAGACAGTGCTAGCGCGGAATTCAGCGACACCGTTCTATACGCACGACTTATTTTCTGGGCGAAGCCCCTTTGCACTGTGTTTAGCTGCTTCCTAGAAGCTAGTTTCGCAGCAGACTTCGCCCAGGCTCCTGCCGCGTACATAATCACGGGTTCTACCACTGCCGTGTATATGATGTTCACTATTTCAGGGTTTAACCCCCAAGTTATTTTCGCAGCTGTGGCCAGTCGCTTGTATATGTCCAGTCCCTTTTTGCATGCAAGGGTAATGTGAGTGTTGAAGGTTAATTTGTGGTCAATGGTTAGGCCCAGCAGTTTTATTTCGCGGTCCATTTCAATAGGGATCCCTCCCATGCTCAGGCGCGGGGTATCATATTTTAGACGGTTGGTGATGACCATCGCTTTCGTCTTTTGCGGCGCAAATTTTAACTTATTTTTGACGCCCCACGCCTGAACATAGTCTAGGGCTTCCCTAGCACTGGTGTTAATGTGTGACGTTTCCCCGCTGAATACGAGGACAACGTCATCCGCGAAGGCCTGCGCGTGGTATCCCTTCCGCTCCAAATCCTTCAGCAGTGGGTCGATTAGGAGGTTCCATAAGATGGGTCCACCTATTGATCCCTGTACACACCCTTTGGTAGTATTTCTTACCGTCTCTTCCCCTGCATATCTCAGTTTGACTTTCCGATCTGTTAGATAATTGTCGACCATCCGTCTGATGTTGGTTGGGCATCTCTCCTCCGCGAGTCTCAGCCTAATGGCTGGCCACCATGCGCTGTCAAACGCCCCCTCTATATCTAATGAAACCATGGTTATTATTTGTTTCTGTTTCAGCTTGTCGCGTATGTATTCCATTAGGTCGTAGAGGGCGTCCTCTGTGCTCTTTTGCGGCACGAAGCCATACTGTCTCGGACTCAGTCTGGGAACCAGATGCCACTTGAGACGGCCGACAATCATCTTTTCCAGTAGTTTCCCCATCACTGGGAGTAGGCCAATAGGTCTGTGGGACTTCGGTGTAGAATAAGTTTCCTTATCTGGCTTTCTTATTACTACTACTGTGGCCTCTTTCCAGATGGTGGGGAAAAGGCTCAGTTCGAGGCATTTGTTTGCCATCGTCAAATGGAAGTCCGTGTCGCTCTCGATCAGCACTTGGACAATATCGGCGGTCACTCCATCTCCTCCAGGTGCTTTCTTTGGGTCGAATGCTTTTGCGGCAATTATTATCTCCTCCTTACTAAAAGGAGGGTCATGTTCTTCTTCTTGGTTTTGGTCGTTTATGTGCTCTACGGTTGCTCTTATGTTCCGGTGGTGTTCTATGTCGGTTTGGGTGTCATCACTTGGGAAGAATGTGTCCGCTAGTTTTTCTGCCGATTCTTTTGGAGACAGCACTTTGTCGCCTTCCACCATCATTTCATCCTCCTTCCTATTTGTCGCATTCCTTAAAACTCTGTATATTCCATCCCACATCCCTTCTTTTTCTTGTTTCTCACAGAACTCCTTCCAACTGCTTATCTTAGCTTTCCTTACTTCATTCTCATATTCTTCTTTTTGTTTCAGGTATCTGGATACAACGGTGCTTTTCCTGCAGGGTGCTGCGCAGCGGATTCGACGTTTTAAGGTAAGTGTTTCCTTCTTCATTTTTTCTAACTCCTTGGTCCACCAAGGAATCGTGGGTTTGATGTTGTGTTTAATTTTTGGAAACACTTCCTCACATGCCTCGATCACAACTGCGTTATACTCACTTATGGTGTTTTCTAGTTCTTCCTTTGTGTTTGCTCTGTTTAGTGTTTGGATGTCAAGATTTTTATTATTTTTGAGTTGTGATACTTTTTCTGTGAAATATTGCCAATTTGCTTTTTTGGTGTTGTATTTTCTTGTTGAGCTTGTTTTTGGTATGTTTTTCAGCATTTCTTTCGTCAGTGTGAATGTGATGCAGTTATGATCGGAGCTGACAACGTCTTCGATCACCCTCCACTCTTCCACTCTGTTTAGCAAGTCAGGGGTGCAGAAGGTGACGTCAATCACACTGCTCAGCACTCTGTTACCTCTCACAGTCTGGAAAGTCGGTACGTCACTGCATCCCAGTATTTCCATCCCGTGTTGATTTACAAATCCCAGTATGGCTTCTCCTCTACTATCTGTGGTTTCACTGCCCCACCAGATACTCTTTGCGTTAATATCTCCTGCTATTATGATGGATTTTGGCCCGAGCTCCTTGATTGCCCGACCTAGATGGTGTAGGTAGTCGTCAACCTGTTGATCTGGTTCAAAGTAAACGGATATGAGTGTGGTCTTCCAGTTCTTGGCTCCGACTTCCACTACGACGATGTTGTTTGTAGTGTACTTAGGGTGCAATCTGGCGTCTATGTGTGGGTTTAGAACCATTATCGCCGATTTCACCACTTTGTCTTTGCCATTTCCCTGAAAGATTCTCACTCCTCTGTAATTCTTGACTACTCTTTTTCCGCCTACATATGGCTCTTGTGCTAACACGAAATCGTATTTCCTCTTGTTGGCTTCTATTATAATTTCATTTGTCGCGAGTTCTTTACGTTGCAGATTGACTTGGGCTATTTTGTGTTTTTTGGTTTCTGTTTCTGGGGTTTGGGTGTGGGCATGGGATGGTGTGCTGTGTTGTTCGCTGTGGCTGCCCTTAGCAGTACGCCGTTGCCGCCCTGGCTAGTGCATCCCATTTCCGTCTCACTGGGCACTCGGCACTGAATGCGTTGTGCTCGGCATTCCCCAGTTTGGCGGATACGCAGTTTCTGCATGCAGGGGCTGCCCCGGCGGCCCACTCCGGGCACTCGGACTTCTTATGTGGACCTGCACAGTGGCTGCATGTCTCCTTTTCTTCTTTACAAAGGCGCCTCGTGTGTCCATAACCTAGACACTGGGAGCACTGGACCAGTGGAGATTGGTCCGATACATGAACCCTCTGCATGTCTATCTGGACCGTTTCTTTCTCCACCAGCCGATTCCACAACCTCGGGGAGACTCTCATGACTATATGATTTGTGATTGAGTTTCTCGATTTTCTTTTATATTTTATTTCCATCCTGTCCTCATCTCCTGTCAGTCCCTCGAAGATTTTCTGGTTCTGGTTCCTCAGTGCCTTAAGGACTTCTTCTTCCGTGTTGTATGCGAGCACGTCCTTCAGCATAACCAGTGGGTCTCTATTTTTGAGTTCTTCTGTGTGCAGTTTCCCGCCTGCTTTGTCCAGTCTATCTTTAACTTTATTTCTGTCCGCTTCACTTCTACATCCTATGATTACTTTCCTGTCTTTAGCTTTTCGT
>AP028424.1:26607947-26610000 GCA_036509395.1 Antheraea yamamai
CATATTTTCTGGGCGAAGCCCCTTTGCACAGCGTTCAGCTGTTTCCTGGACGCTAGCTTTGCAGCGGACTTCGCCCAGGCTCCAGCCGCATACATAATTATAGGTTCAACGGCTGCCGTGTAGATAACGCTAGTGATATCCGGGTTTAACCCCCACGTTATTTTTGCAGCGCTGGCCAGTCGTTTATACACCTCCAGTCCCTTCTTGCACGCAAGGGTTATGTGACTGTTGAAGGTGAGCTTGTTGTCGATTTGAAGGCCCAGCAATCTCATCTCGCGGTCCATCTCGATAGGGATTCCCCCCATGCTCAGACGCGGGGTGTCGTACTTGAGTCTGTTGGTAATGACTATTGCTTTTGTTTTATGCGGTGCAAATTTCAGCTTGTTTCGGACTCCCCACGCCTGAACATAGTCTAGGGCTTCCCTAGCGCTGGTGTTTATATGTGCTGTTTCCCCGCTGAAAACGAGGACAACATCATCCGCGAAGGCTTGTGCGTGGTGTCCCTTCCGCTCCAGGTCCTTCAACAGTGGATCGATAAGGAGATTCCATAAGATGGGTCCCCCTATCGATCCCTGTACACAACCCTTGGTGGTGCTCCTAACGATCTCTTCCCCCGCGTATCTCAGTTTCACCCTCCGATCTGTTAGGTAATTGTCAATCATCCGCCTGATGTTTTTCGGGCAGCTCTCCTCCGCGAGTCTTTGCCTGATTGCTGGCCACCAGGCGCTATCGAACGCCCCCTCTATGTCCAATGAAACCATGGTGATGACTAGTTTTTGTTCCAGCTTAGCGCGTACATGTTCCATCAGATCATAGAGGGCGTCCTCCGTGCTCTTTTGTGGCACGAATCCGTACTGTTTCGGGCTCAGTCTCGGGACTAGGTGCCACTTGAGGCGGCCTACGATCATCCTCTCCAGTAACTTCCCCATCACTGGGAGGAGGCCAATAGGTCTGTGGGATTTTGCTGTTTTATAGGTTTCCCTATCCGGTTTTCGCAGTACGACTACTGTGGCCTCCTTCCATATGGTGGGGAAGAGGCTTAATTGCAGGCACCTGTTGAACACCGCCAAGTGGAAGTCCACATCTCCCTCGACCAACGCCCGAACGATATCCGCGGTCACTCCATCCCCTCCTGGTGCCTTTTTCGGGTTAGATGCTCTCGCGGCGTTTAGCATCTCCTCCTTAGTAAAAGGAGGGTCTTCTTCCTCTTCCGGAACCTGGTCATTTAATTGTTCCACCGCTCTCCTTATCTCCCTATGATGTTCAAGGTCATTGTGGCTGTCGTCGTCTGGGAAAAAAGTGACCGCGAGTTCCGCCGCGGACTCTTTAGGGGAAAGCACCCTGCCATCTTTCTCCAGCATTTCGTCCTCCTGTCTCCTCGTCACTCTCCTTATAATCCTATAGATTCCGTCCCACATTCCTTCCTTTTCTTGCCTTTCGCAGAACCCTTTCCAACTCCTTGTCTTGGCTGTTTTGACCTCATTCTCATACTCTTCTTTCTGTTTCAGGTACCTCGCCACTACGGTGTTCCTCCTGCAAGGTGCTGTGCTGCGGATTCGGCGCTTCAAGGTAAGTGTTCTTTTCCTTATAACTTCCAATTCCTTGGACCACCAAGGAATCTTCGGTTTGGTGTTACACTTGATTTTAGGTAGCACTTCATCGCATGCCTCGATCACAACTGCATCGTACTCGTTAATGATGTTGTCTAACTCCTCCTTTGTGTTTGTATTTTCCAACCTTCGGGTGTCAAGTTTCTTTTCCTTCTTGAGTTGGGAAACCTTTTCAATAAAAGGTTGCCAACTCACATCCCTGGTGTTATACTTTCTTGTAGTGTTCGCCCTTGGCTTTTCACTTGACCCCTCCTTCCTGAGTGTAAACGTGATGCAGTTGTGATCGGAGCTGATTGCATCCTCGATCACCCTCCACTCCTCTATCCCGCCTAGCAGATCAGGGGAGCAGAAGGTGACGTCGATGACGCTGCTCAACACCCTGCTTCCCCTTACGGTCTGGAATGTTGGTACTCCGCCGCGGTTCAGTACCTCCAGCCCATGTT